>QANU01076441.1:47636-61643 GCA_003254905.1 Nissolia schottii | reverse complement strand
CAATTATAGTGCCTTTAGGGTGCATTTTCGGTTAGGGTTTTTGGAGCATCCTTTAGGAGTTCAGTTTTGTGACTTTTGGTATTATGTAACACAAATTGGCAAGCTATATAAGGTAGCCAAAGTGGTAATACGAAAATACAATAAGATTCAGCACTTTCTTTGATTTTTATCAAACTTATTTGTGAGAGTGATTCTCCTAAATTCTTGAGTGATTCAAGAAGTGAGATTATCAAAGGACTTAACCAAATCCTTTGTGTGTTTTGTCTCCAATTGGAGTGATTCCAATCTTTTGGTTAACTATCAAATTCCGCTGTCTACATTTCTCTTAGTTTTGCTTTGTAAAACTATTTTTCTAGCCAAGTTCTACAACCAACAAATTGAAAGTTAATTTGTTGAACAACTTGTGTTAGTTCTTTAAAACAATAACTTTGGTTCTCATTAGAGTACCACTTACAGTTAATTTCTCTATCCAAAGACTGAGAATTAATGTTGTACTAGGTATCTTGTGATGGATTATAATTGTATAGATTTATTTATGTGAATTGTGCTCATCCCAAAGGAAGACACAATTTGACCAAGTAATGACATGCTTGTGATGATAAATGTGTGACAATTATAAAGTATTTTTCATGTGAACAATAGTCAGTCCAAAGAAAGGTTGTTGTTTGACGGAATTTATTGTCAACATTTGATCATTACGTTAAGAGTACCACTTACAGTTAATTTCTCTGTCCATAGACGAGGAATTAATGTTGTACTAGGTATCATGTGATGGATTCCCAATTCTAAAGAATTGCTCATGTCTTATTTTTAATGACATGCTTAATTTATGTGAATATGTTTTGTTGCTTTTGTTCTCGATTCAGTTTCTGTTGTCAGTTCTGTGAATATTTTTGCTCAAGTGAACAATATCCCAATGCTGAATGGGATGAGTTTTAAGGCTTGGATAGAATCTGTGGAGATAAGTCTCAATCCCTAGATGTTTTTAAGTCTTTTAAGGCTGAAGTAGAACTTCAACTTGGAAAGAAAATTAAGGCTATCAAATCTGATCGTAGTGGTAAATACTACGACAGATATGATGGATCAGGAAAACAACATCTGGGATCCTTTGCTCTTTTCCTCAATGAGTATGGAGTAGTTCTGTAATACATTATGCCAGGAAAACTCAGCATGAACGGTGTTGCAGAGCGATGAAACTGAACTCTTAAGGATATGGTAAGGAGTATGATTAGTCATTCTTCATTACCAGAGTCACTTTGGGGAGAAGCATTAAAGACTACAATTTATATCCTTAATAGGGTACCAAGCAAGGCAATAACCAAAACCCCTTATGAGTTATGGACTGGCCAAAAGCCTAGGATAACGAACTTGCACATTTGGGGTTGTCCAGCTGAGGTACGGCCTTATAGGCTACATAAAAGAAAACTGGACGCAAGAACGGTTAGTTGCTATTTTGTTGGTTACGCTGAACGGCTTCGGGGGTATAAGTTTTACAATCACACATCCAGATCCTTTTTTTTTTTGAAACGGGAAATGTGAGATTCCTTGAGGAAGTTGAGTTTGAAGTGGAAGGAAACATAAGGAATGTTGTCTTTGAAGAAGAACTTGTTATTGATAGTGATCAAGTCGTTGTACCTGTCATTGTTCAAGAAACAACTCCAATGTTAGACAATCCTAACATTACTCCGGAACAAGACAACATTAATGAGATTCTTCCTCAAGCACCACCTATAGAATAAACTCAACCACCTCAAGAAGTGACATTAAGAAGATCCACAAGAGAGAGGAGAAGTGCGATACCAAATGATTGCATTGTCTTTCTCCAAGAACATGAGGATGGCACTAGTTTAACAGAGGATGATCCGATCAACTTCTGTCAAGCTATGCACAGTTCGATCTCTCTCTTGTGGATCTTCTTAATGGCACTTCTTGAGGTGGTTGAGTATGTTCTATAGGTGGTGCTTGAGGAAGAACCTCATTAATGTTGTCTTGGTCCGGAGTAATGTTAGGATTGTCTAACATTGGAGTTGTTTCTTAAACAATGACAGGTACAACGACTTGATCACTGTCAATAACAGGTTCTTCTTCAAAGACAACATTCCTTATGTTTCCCAATCGCATTAATTGCCCAAATCATGACCATAATAGCCAGCAAGTCCTCATGGGCCCAAAACATGGTAATAACAGCCCATATCAGAGCATAATAATGTTATAGATCCAGCAATTTCTCAATAACAAACAGTGGGCATATATTCATCAATTAAGAATCGCAAATAGTGGCCATATATGCAGCAAATATTTAGAATATATTGTGTCAAATTTTAATGGCAATAATCACAAAAAAATTAATGGCACATATTAGATCAAATAATCAGCACATAATCAGCTCTCAATCATCCCGCAACCACGGCGCAAATCACAGCAGCAACCCCAAAGCGCGGGACCAGCCACAGGGTGGTTACTGCGCAAATCGCGGCAGCAAGCCCGCGCCAACGCTGCCAGCAGGAGGAACTGCCGCCCTGCAACTTCCTTTGCCCACCCGGTCATACGCCGCCCCACAAGGTCTGGCGGTAATAAGCGATCATCCGCAACGCCGTCACCTGCACGGAGCAAGCTGGCCGCGAGACCATCACCGCCGTGGACATGAGCTTCCGCAAGGGCTTCGGTGGCTGAAAAATGGGGGGCAAAGGTTGTTGTTTGGACGAGAGCAGCTGCAAGGGTTTGCTATATCCATGGTTTATAAAATTATGCAAATTGCTGTATCCATAGTTTATAAAAAAAATTTCCAAATTGTTGTATCCATAGTTTATAAAAATTATCCAAATTGCTTAATTAGGGTTAATATGAAATTCCCAAATTCCCAAATTAGCAATTTTAGGGTTCATAAAATTCATAAAATTGAATAACTAAATTATCGACATACGATAATGCAGTGGAAACTGTAAGCACAAATTTCAATTTTTTCAAATCATCAAAAAAAGAAACCACAAATCCTAATAACTTGGCTCTGATACCGCTTGTTGGATTTTATTATTACATCACGTCAGATTACTAAGGATAAAGGGATTGCATAAATACCTGAATCCATAGCTGAATGATTGGGAGACCTTTGCAGCGATTGATCGAGAACGAGACAGTGGTTTATGACCTTTCTCAACCAAATCCCTTAGTGCGTGAGGTTTCTCTTCTGATGGGGAGAAGTGAAAACATTTTCTGATTTGGTGTCTTGGGGACCATAACCGTTCCTCATGTATTTAAGCTCACCAGGGTTTCCATTATCCCCTGATGGGCCAATACTGGCATCTACCCATTTGGGCCCACATTCGCTTTTCTTTAAGTCTAAAAAGCTTTTAACCAAATAATTAGATGACCGAATTAAGTCATATACGATAAATAGCTAATATAATCATTAACAAATATGAGCCCACAAATATTGGAAATATAAATTTCCAAAAGAAAAGCCTTTCGAGATTGTCAGCCAATGCTTGCATTTGAATGGAAGATAAGTCTCCACCTTGTGGTGAATTTTCTTCTCCTAAGATGTTAAACGAATTGCAAGGAACACTGAGCTCTGAATACCAAATGATGTGAACCAAAGTTATTGTTTCAACGAACTAACACAAGTTGTTCAACAAATTAACTTTCAATTTGTTGGTTGATGAACTTGGTTAGAAAAATTAAATGTAGGTAGCGGAATTTGATAGCTAACCAAAAGATTGGAATCACTCCAATTTGAGACAAAACACACAAAGAATTTGGTTAAGTCCTTTGATAATCTCACTTCTTGAATCACTCAAGAAATTAGGAGAATCACTCTCACAAATAAGTTTGATAGAAATCAAAGAAATGCTGAATGTTGTTCTATTTTCGTATTACCACTTTGGCTTCCTTTTATAGCTTGCCAATTTGTGTTACATAATACTAAAAGTCACAAAACTAACTCCTAAAGGCTGCACCATAACCATCAGCCAAAACCCACTCAAATGACACTACAAATTAACCTAAGAAAGACTACAAGACATCTAAAAATAATGACCAAAGTAAAATGGATTTTCTACAATTTGCACTAAGTATTTATTCCCCACTTAGCATTGAAACTAGCAATAAGACTTCATTATCTAACATAAATACCTAGGGACTCAAAAGACACTTCCAACTAACCTAAGAAAGACTAAAAGTCATATGAAAACAATGACCAAAATAAAATCACGAAAATTACATAAAAAATGCTAATTTTCAACTAATTAAAACCAATTTATTCTAGCCCAATCTATTTGTAACTTGATCACTTGAATTGGTCTCTATCTTGGATCTTCAAGTGACTTCTTCATGTTGGAAGAATTGTCCATTTTGGAAGCTCATGTAACCTCCAATTTTTTATTGCCCCTGTGCACATATCACCTGGTGTAACATCCCACTTTTCCTTAATAAGGATTTCACAGGAGAAATACCCATATGAGCCCTTATATGGGTTAACAGTGTAGAAATCTGAACCCTTAGGACAGAAGTGTCTGTAGAAGATTTTCTATTTAGTTTCTCAAAATTCCAATGACACTTAAATAATTCCTTATGGCCCTTAGGATTTGATGGTAAATCCAGACTGTCGGAAAAACAGAGTTCCGCTCAATTTCGGACGATTTCGCAGACACTAAAACAGTCCTGTTTGGCCTCGTTTAGCTAGTAGAATTGAGCAGAGAATCTCAAGTCTCTGGAAACCTAACTGTACCAAGGAAAAGGTACAAACACCTTAGATTAGCCCCACGACCTCATTAGGAAGATTGGGCGATAGCGAAACTGTAACATCCCGCTTTTTTCCTTAGTAAAGATTTTCCAAATTAAATAGGAGAAACAAGGTCTTGCATGAACTTATAGATTAAAATGTCTATAGAAGAAATTCTGTTTGGTTTAGGAAAATTCTGCAGACACTTAAACGGATTCTTTTTGTCTTTCAAGTGCAACGGTGTATCTAAGGTATCTATAAAATATATGGTTATGGAGAAAAGTTCTCAAATACCTTAGATTAAATCAATTCTTACCCAAGAAAAAATTTGTAGGTCACAAGAACGTGATCAAAATATTTTTTGGAGGACCGTACGCGAAGTACCGGGATCGGAAACAATAAAAACCTGATCAAAATTGATCTGCCGGGACCCTTAAATTTTTGGCTACAAAATTGGCCAAGAAACAAGCCCATGCATGGCCAAGACAAGGCCCAAATGGCCAAATTCATGAAATATCACCTTTGACTAAGCATGGTGAGTCATAAGAGTTAAAGTGACAACTTTGCCCTTGGCTTCTTAAGGAAGTTTTCCTTGGCTTCTCTAAGAAGCCAATCAGCCCATGGCCTATAAATGGAGCCCTTGAGCTCTTCCAAATGCAAGAAGACACTCCCTTGGTGAAACTCTGCCAGTTTTTACGCTCTGCTGTTATTCTGCCGAAATACCGATACACTAGTCTCTGTATTAACCATAACCTTGATAATTCATCTCTAGCAATCACCCCTCACTTCTCTAATCAAGATCTTTCATCCATCACCTAGAGGAATCCCTACAACAGCTAAGAGCACCGGTTACAAGGCTTTTGGAGTTTCTGCGACCCGGTGACGGATTTAGTCACAAAGTGGGTAAACCGTTCTAACCACTGTCTATGTGGTTTCATGATTAGATATATATGTGGTTAGGATTCTTTTTATGTGACTTTGATATTTATATATGTTGTTGATGATTGTCTGGATCTGTTGGTGCTGTCTGTGATTCTGTTAGAATTTAGGAACGTCTAAGACGGAAATAGGCATATGACATGATTTTAAAGGGAACTGTATACTGAGATTTTTATCATGAAAAACTAATGTTATTTTTGGATTCTACACGAAATTTTGAGTGGGGATGTCAAGTTTTATGATTTTTGGAGTCCCCGATGAATTTCTCAGCAAACAGGCAGAAAACAGAATTTTTATGAAAAAGGGCAAAACGGGAAATTCGTGGCTTGGGACTGAAAAATTGGGTTGATTTTCAGAAAATATGGGTTTAGAACTATCAAAATCCCTAAGGTAAAGTCTTGAGTCCATCGAGTTTTTGAGAACAAAAATTCCAAAGAAAACAGGGCATTTACGGGGGCGAAATGGTAATTTTGGAAGGAAGGGGAAAACTGTAAATTTCGTGGTCATGGGGTTAAGATCTAAATTTCTAGACATGAAAAATGATCTTAGGACTATTATAAACCTTTGAGAAAGGTCTTGTGAAACACCCTAGCTAACTGTTTACCCGTACGTAGTAAACAAAGCTCACTAGGTTGTTGTCTACTTGGTCGGAATACTTTAGTCCATAGTTATCTTTTGGAAATAATTGTTTAGGAAAATAGGGACCTATTTTAATTTTTCCATTTACCTTACATAATGGTCAAAATAGAGCCATGCGTCAGAATAAACAATATAACAAAACGTAAAACTATCAGATAACGCCACAGTCAGAGTATATATCTAGGTGGTCCATCATACAAGTCACATAGCTGTATATACATAATAAGTAAGATACGTAAACATCACATGTACATAACTGAAATACTGAATACATAAGTCAAACTACATCATATCAACATACATAAGTCATAATACAGCATATCAAAATACAAGGGCTGCTAGAGACCCTTGGCAAAATCTGGACATCCAGCTATCTCTATGTCCCTATCCTGTCACGGCCGCTCATGGCTCTGCTGGCGGCTCATCATCATCCTCAAAACATGAATCATCATCAGTACCTGAAGTCATAAAAGTGGGGAATGAGAACGGTAGGTTCTCAGTGGAATAACCTTAGTTCCTGAGTCATGCAACAGATTATGTCGGACTTCAGGCCGCTCAGAGATCTCTAGTGAACATACATACTAAACAGCCTACTAGTTTTTATCTGGCCTATCTGAACGGCTTTATCAGCATTATCATGTGACATGGGTACTACTCTTGCTTACTACGTTCTCGTGCTGATTAGCAATTCGTGAATATACATAACCGTCTCAAGCGTGCTCTTGACGGTACGGCGTAACAGCATAATACAACTTCAGAATAAGCCGAATATGTCACAGAATACATTCAGCATTTACTTCAGCATACCAGAAGCATAAGCAATCCAAACAAACATAACAGAATCAGCGGAATAGGCGTCACATAGTCACCCAAAGTAAATATAACAGAATCAGCAGAATATGTGTACAGCAGAATCATCAGCATAAACATGATTTCCAATTATGCCTGTATGTAACAGAATAAAACAGCATAACAAAATATAACAGCATAACAAGGTATATCAGCATCACAGAAATTAGCAGCATGACAGAATATAATAATATGACGGAATACAGCAGTATAACAGCATAGGTGTTATTCCCATCATAGTAATGTCCTCTGTTGACACTAATATGACGGAATAACCTCACACCCTCAGTATAGGCCGACACTGTCTGGACCTTACTGCGGTGGGCTTCCACCTGCCGTGTGCCCCCTCGGGACCCCTCGACAGTGGGCGGATATTGTACCCCCACCTAAGCTTGCCCCCTTTCGACAATGCATAGGCGTGGTAACCGCACACCTCCAGGTATGCCATATCGACACCACCTGTGGCGGGCTTCCACATTCAGGATGCCTAGACCTCCTGAAGTGGGATCATGGTGGCTCACGTGATCACGGCCTGTTCAGCATGTGGCATATAGCCAATATTTTCAGCATGGGGCATTTAGCCCTTTTTCAGCAGCATTGGGCATTGGCCCTATTTCAGCAGCATGTTCAGCATTTTCAGTACCTGCAGTATGACATGACTAGTTTCCTATGGTTCATTTTAGAATCTTTACTTATCTCAGAGTTATTCCTAATTCTTTAAACTTGGCTCATCATGAATGCATGGAATGCACATACTTCACATACATCATCATACAGTCATTTATAACGTTGTATAAATATAATCTAAAGGTTTGGTGTGTGGCCTGACGTGGCCTGGGGTGGTCTGGCGGGGCCTGACCTGTGAGCCTGGCAGGTAAGCCGGGCGTGAGCCTGACTACAAGTCTGGCCTGAGCCTGACTACAAGTCTGGCCTGAGCCTGACTACAAGTCTGGCCTGAGCCTGACTACAAGTCTGGCTTGAGCCTGGCCTGAGCCTGACTCAGTCTTTGAAATTCAGAGTCAGAATGCAAATTATCTTCCCTTTTCTTTCGTGGATTTACCTTGAGCTTTTACACATATTCCACACGTAATAATCTTATCTAGTCCAGGTCACAGGACCCTTCAGAGTCATCTTCCTAACCCTAACATCATTTCTAGCAATTTATCCAACATACACATACACTCAAGCATCATCACATACATACATAACCACATCAAGACATACATGCATAGAAACATCCACACACATACATAAGTACATAATCAATCATCCCTATCCTAACCAAAATTCTAACATACATAGGCAAACATGAACAAACATACATAGAAACCTACACATATACACATAAGCACATCCAATCACCAAAGAGGTGAGAAACTAGAGTTACCCACTTCCTAACTAGCTTCTTGATGATTGAAGAAGGATGAAAGTAAGCTTGGATTGCTTGATTGAGTTCTCTTGGCCAAGAAGTGAAAACCCTAGGTTATGGAGATTTTGGGGTTTTTGGAACTTGAGCTTTCCTTTCTCCAAGTGAAGAGAAACTCCTTGCCTTGCCACTTGCTTGTCTTCTTGATAAATTTGAGAGTGCTTTATGGTGATTAAAGGCAAAGATGATGGTGGTTTTGATGAAGCTTTGCTTATGGAGCTCTTGGTTAGGAAACTTAGGGAAAACAAAGGAAAGAAAGTGTTGTGTGTGTCTCGTGGGTGTGTGTGTGCTGTGGAAGACTTAGTGGCCTTGGGCCCTAAGTGTTTTATTTTTCTTTTGGTATAATTTTGGTCATATTCGTTCATTAACTATTTATGTCCGAATGTCCTAAAAATATTTCGGACATACCGTTGTGGCCTATAGATTTTCCTTATTCATATTTAAATTTTTCTTGAAATATTCTCACACTATTTTCATATTAGTGTATTTTACAGACTCCTTCGAGTCACACTTAAGCTCTAAAAATAGCCTAATACTAACCCAAACGTCACCAAACGTCACGAGATCGCAAAATTATTATTTTTACCTAATACGATAGACATTAAATAAATTCTGTGAATTTTAGTTCCTTTCTATCTCACCTCTTCCTTATTAACATGTTCTTAATTATTTATTAAGCGGAATTCTAGCAAAGGAAAACGTGGGTTGTTACATTTCACCCCCTTTCGAAAAATTTCGCCCTCGAAATTAAAGAATAAGGATAGGTCCATACCTCTCAGAATAGTTCTGGATATGCTCTTTTCATATCCGCTTCTAACTCCCATGTTTGCTCTTCGACTTCCCCATTAGTCCATACTACTCGGACCATAGGAATCTCCTTGTTCCTCGTTTGACGAATCTTATGGTCAATGATTCGTTGCGGCGTTAGCGGTAGGGATAAATCTTCTCTAACCTGTATATATTCGGGCTGAAGCACATGCTCGGGGGACGCATAATACTTACGCAACTGAGAGACGTGGAAAACATTATGAATATTGGCAAGGCTCGGCGGCAGAGCTATCCGGTATGCTACCGGTCCAATCCGTTCCAAGATCTGAAATGGCCCAATGAATCGGGGGTTCAGCTTCTTGATCCTCAATGACCTCCCAATACCGGTTGCTTGAGTAACCTTTAGGAAGACATGATCTCCCTCTTGAAATTCAAGTGGCCTCCTCCGGTTATCTGCATAACTCTTTTGTCGACTCTGCGCCATAAGCACTCTTTTGCGCAACAACCTCATTAATTCTTCTGTCTCCCTGGTTTCATCAGGGTCTAAATAACGATATTGCCTGCTGTCATTCCAACATAATGGTGATTGACACCTTCTACCATACAATGCTTCAAATGGAGCTATGCCAATACTAGCTTGATAACTGTTATTGTAAGCAAACTCCACGAATGGCAATATTTCTTCCCAGTTTCCTGGTGTATCTAGGGCACAAGCTCGTAGCATATCTTCCAAGGTCTGAATAGTACGCTCGGATTGACCATCAGACTGAGGGTGATATGCAGAACTCAAATGCAACTGCGACCCATATGCTTTCTGAAAAGCCGTCCAGAATCTAGAAGTAAATCTGGGATCCCTGTCTGAGATAATAGAAGATGGTACACCATGCAACCTTACCACCTCCTTGATATACAACTGTACAAGCTTCTCCAGTGAGTAAGTCATCTTAATTGGGATAAAGTGAGCAGACTTAGTCAATCTGTCCACAATTACCCAAATAGCATCAACGCCAGTCCGGGTACGTGGTAAGCTGGAAACAAAATCCATTGCTATAGCTTCCCACTTCCATTCTGGAACCTCTGTAGGATTCAGCAACCCTGGTGGTTTCTGGTGCTCAAACTTCACTTTCTGACAAACTAAGCACTTCTGTACCCAGTCCTCAACATCTCTTTTCAATCCTGGCCACCAGAACATATGCTTGAGGTCATGATACATCTTGGTAGTACCAGGGTGTATGGTGAAGTGACTCTTGTGAGCCTCCCTCAAAATATCCTCTATTAAGCTGCCTTCCTTAGGCACACAAATGCGCTCATTAAATCTCAGGATTCCATTGGTATCTGTCGTCACCTCCTTAATCTTACCGTCTTCAACGGCCTTGCAAAATTTGCACCAAGTATCCTCCTGACAAGCCTTTTGAGCATCTATTATTCTTTGCTTAAAATCACTGCTCACCTGTAGAGGATATATCGTCAACCGGTCATGTTGACGTGCAATAGTTAGATTGAGATCACAGAATTCTTCCAGCAGTTTCGCTTCCTGTACCATCATACGAGCCACCTGTAAAGACTTCCGGCTCAAAGCATCAACCACTACATTGGCCTTCCCTGGGTGGTAATGGAGATCAAAGTCATAATCCTTAAGGAATTCAATCCACCTCCTCTGACGCATATTTAACTCTTTCTGATCAAACAGGTACTTCAGACTTTTATGATCTGAATATACCTCAAACCGAACGCCATACAAATAATGTCTCCAGATCTTCAATGCAAACACTACTGCAGCCAACTCTAAATCATGTGTAGGATAATTCACCTCATGCTGCTTCAACTGTCTAGAGGCGTAAGCTATCACTTGACGGCGTTGCATCAAAACACATCCCAGTCCAGCACCTGATGCATCACAGTACACCTCAAAAGGTTCCTAGGAATCAGGCAAGGTTAATACTGGGGCGGTGGTCAATCTCTCCTTTAGCTCACAGAAACTTCGTTCACAGTCTGCAGACCAATTCATCTTGGCTCCCTTCCTGGTCAACTTTGTTAAAGGCAATGTGATCTGTGAGAAGCCCTGGATAAATCTCCGATAATATCCAGCAAAGCCTAGAAAGCTCCGTAGCTCTGTGACTGAAGTGGGTCTCTCCCATGTTCTTACTGCTTCAACCTTACTAGGGTCCACAAAGACTCCTTGATCTGAGACCACATGGCCTAAAAACTGCACCTTTCTGGCCCAGAACTCACACTTGGAAAGCTTAGCATACAACTGCTTCGCCCTTAGAATCTCCAGTACTATCCGCAGATGTCTAGTGTGTTCTTCTTCACTCTTCGAATACACTAGAATGTCGTCAATAAAGACAATGACACATTCATCCAGATACTCACGGAAGATCCTGTGCATATAATCCATAAAGATGGCAGGAGCATTAGTCAATCCAAAAGACATCACTGTGAACTCATAATGTCCATATCGGGATCGGAATGCCGTCTTAGCTATATCTTCCTCCCGTACTCTGATCTGATGATAGCCTGACCGCAAATCAATCCTTGAAAAGATCTTAGCACCCTTCAGCTGATCTAACAGATCATCGATCCTAGGCAACGGATACTTGTTCTTCATGGTCACCTTATTCAATTGCCTATAGTCGACGCACATTCTCATAGTGCCGTCTTTCTTCTTCACAAACAACACCGGTGCTCCCCACGGTGATGCACTTGGTCGTATGAACTGCTTCCCCAATAACTCTTCTAGCTGCCTTTTCAATTCCTGCAATTCCAACGGGGACATACGATACGGGGCAATGGAGATAGGTCCAGCACCCGGTACCAGATCGATAGAGAACTCAACCTCCCGCTTAGGTGGGAACGCTGGAATATCATCAGGAAACACATCTGGATAATCCCGAACCACAGGAATATCTTTGATTTCCTGCTTGACAACTGCCACTTCAGACGATGCAAAGAAAACCCAACCTTGATCTCTTAACTGACAAGAATAGAGAATTGGTAATTCCTCCTCCTCTGCGGCTACTGAACTGGTAACCATAGAAGGAAAAATAACTAACTTCCTAGCACAATCGAGAACCGCCTGATTAGCGTTTAACCAATCCATCCCTAGTATCACATCCAGACCTACTAGGGGCAGACAGATTAAATCAGCCACGAACTCTTTTTCCTGCAGCTGAAAAGGACAACGCAGACAGACTTGGCAAGTCTTAACTGGCGGTGCAGTAGGGGTAGACACAGCAAGAGTGTACGGCAATGTCGTAGGAGATAACTGTAACTCCTTCACACTATCGTAAGAGATAAAGGAGTGTGACGCTCCAGAATCATACAAAACAATCAAAGTCTTCCCATAAATAATACAAGTACCTAAAATCAGACCTTCTTTCTCCTTGACCTCCTCGGCAGCCATAGTGAAGACTCTTCCTTGGCGTATGGTGGGTGGTGGTGCTACTGGACACTCTCTGACAAAATGCCCTATCTTGCCACACCGGAAACAAACTCCCTGTCCTACCAAACATTCTCCGGAATGCCCTCGGCCGCATTTGGGACACGGCGTACGGGAATCTGCTCGCTGCTGGGTCTCCGGAGTACGTCAGCTCGGAGTACGTCGGCTCGGAGTACCGGTTGGTGAAGCTCTTGATGCCGGAGATCCCGCTGCCACTGGCCCTACTCTGGGCTGACCCTACACTCTTCCTGCTCCTGGCTGTGGCCTCGGTGGATATTGGCCTCGGCCTCGCCCTGCAATTACTGGCTGAAACGGTCCCCTCTTCCTAGGTTCACTCTGGGAACTGCTGCCCGCATCATCCAACCTTCTCTTAAATCTGTCGCTTCTCACCTAAGCCAGATCTCTATTGGCTTCCTCCTGAGCCAAACAAGTATTCACCAGAGTAGCATAATCACGGACACCTGACACATTCAGGAACACCTTCAATTCAGGTTTCAACCCTCGCTGGTATTTAGCACACTTCCAGCCTTCACTTGGGTTCATTCGGTACATTGGGGAATAGTGGCAAAGCTTCTCAAACTTCGCCGTGTACTCAGTCACTGTCATGGATCCCTGTTTGAGCTCCATGAATTCGGCCTCTTTCCTATCCTGCAACTCCTGTAGGAAGTATTTGTCCATGAACACCTCCTTGAACCTACTCCATGTCACTGGATCCTCATCTCGCTTGAACTGGGGTTTGGTTGTATCCCACCATTCCCCCCTGCTCCCTCAAGCTTCCTGGAAGCAAACTTGACCTTCTGTTGCTCCGTGCACGGGATATCTTCAAAAATCTGCTCCAATTTCCTAAGCCAGCCATGAACCAACTCAGGATCCATCACGCCTTCAAAGATTGGTGGATTGGCGCGTGAAAAGTCCCAGAACTTGGTGGCCTCCATCTTTTGAGCGGTCGGAGGTGTGCTACGTTGGGCATTAGAAGCAGCCATCAACGCCGTAGCCTGAACTATCTCCCGCAGAACATCTGTAAGGTCTGGGGACTCCGGAGTACGCTGTGTATTGTCCCGGCGGGGTGGCATAGCTAATATGTCGTACCTGCACAGTTTCGAGGTGATCAGTCTCAAGAAAGGCAAGCACACAGGAACTTAGCACATACCACTTAACTGGTCATACACCGTAATCATGCCCGAAAGCATAGTGCAGCTCAGTCCTCAGGCTCTTTTGGACCAAACT
>QANU01076441.1:28220-46986 GCA_003254905.1 Nissolia schottii | reverse complement strand
AAACAAACATAACAGAATCAGCGGAATAGGCGTCACATAGTCACCCAAAGTAAATATAACAGAATCAGCAGAATATGTGTACAACAGAATCATCAGCATAAACATGATTTCCAATTATGCCTGTATGTAACAGAATAAAACAGCATAACAAAATATAACAACATAACAAGGTATATCAGCATCACAGAAACTAGCAGCATGACAGAATATAATAATATGATGGAATACAGCAGTATAACAGCATAGGTGTTATTCCCATCATAGTAATGTCCTCTGTTGACACTAATATGACGGAATAACCTCACACCCTCAATATAGGCTGACACTATCTGGACCTTACTGCGGTGGGCTTCCACCTGCCGTGTGCCCCCTCGGGACCCCTCGACAGTGGGCGGATATTGTACCCCCACCTAAGCTTGCCCCCTTTCGACAATGCATAGGCGTGGTAACCGCACACCTCCAGGTATGCCATATCGACACCACCTGTGGCGGGCTTCCACATTCAGGATGCCTAGACCTCCTGAAGTGGGATCATGGTGGCTCACGTGATCACGGCCTGTTCAGCATGTGGCATATAGCCAATATTTTCAGCATGGGGCATTTAGCCCTTTTTCAGCAGCATTGGGCATTGGCCCTATTTCAGCAGCATGTTCAGCATTTTCAGTACCTGCAGTATGACATGACTAGTTTCCTATGGTTCATTTTAGAATCTTTACTTATCTCAGAGTTATTCCTAATTCTTTAAACTTGGCTCATCATGAATGCATGGAATGCACATACTTCACATACATCATCATACAGTCATTTATAACGTTGTATAAATATAATCTAAAGGTTTGGTGTGTGGCCTGACGTGGCCTGGGGTGGTCTGGCGGGGCCTGACCTGTGAGCCTGGCAGGTAAGCCGGGCGTGAGCCTGACTACAAGTCTGGCCTGAGCCTGACTACAAGTCTGGCTTGAGCCTGGCCTGAGCCTGACTCAGTCTTTGAAATTCAGAGTCAGAATGCAAATTATCTTCCCTTTTCTTTGGTGGATTTACCTTGAGCTTTTACACATATTCCACGCGTAATAATCTTATCTAGTCCAGGCCACAGGACCCTTCAGAGTCATCTTCCTAACCCTAACATCATTTCTAGCAATTTATCCAACGTACACATACACTCAAGCATCATCACATACATACATAACCACATCAAGACATACATGCATAGAAACATCCACACACATACATAAGTACATAATCAATCATCCCTATCCTAACCAAAATTCTAACATACATTGGCAAACATGAACAAACATACATAGAAACCTACACATATACACATAAGCACATCCAATCACCAAAGAGGTGAGAAACTAGAGTTACCCACTTCCTAACTAGCTTCTTGATGATTGAAGAAGGATGAAAGTAAGCTTGGATTGCTTGATTGAGTTCTCTTGGCCAAGAAGTGAAAACCCTAGGTTATGGAGATTTTGGGGTTTTTGGAACTTGAGCTTTCCTTTCTCCAAGTGAAGAGAAACTCCTTGCCCTGCCACTTGCTTGTCTTCTTGATAAATTTGAGAGTGCTTTATGGTGATTAAAGGCAAAGATGATGGTGGTTTTGATGAAGCTTTGCTTATGGAACTCTTGGTTAGGAAACTTAGGGAAAACAAAGGAAAGAAAGTGTTGTGTGTGTGTCTCGTGGGTGTGTGTGTGCTGTGGAAGACTTAGTGGCCTTGGGCCCTAAGTGTTTTATTTTTCTTTTGGTATAATTTTGATCATATTCGTTCATTAACTATTCATGTCCGAATGTCCTAAAAATATTTCGGACATACCGTTGTGGCCTATAGATTTTCCTTATTCATATTTAAATTTTTCTTGAAATATTCTCACACTATTTTCATATTAGTGTATTTTACAAACTCCTTCGAGTCACACTTAAGCTCTAAAAATAGCCTAATACTAACCCAAACATCACCAAACGTCACGAGATCGCAAAATTATTATTTTTACCTAATACGATAAACATTAAATAAATTCTGTGAATTTTAGTTCCTTTCTATCTCACCTCTTCCTTATTAACATGTTCTTAATTATTTATTAAGCGGAATTCTAGCAAAGGAAAACGTGGGTTGTTACATCTTGGATGAAACACCCTAGCTAACTGTTTACCCGTACGCAGTAAACCATGCTCACTAGGTTGTTTTCTACCTGGTCGGAATACCTTAGTCCATTATTATCTTTTGAAAATAGTTGCTTAAGAAAATATGGACCCGTTTTAAACTTTTCATTTACATTGAATAATTACTAAAAATAGAGCCATGTGTTGGAAAGAAACAAATATAACAAAGCGTATAATATTATAATAATAAAGCATCCAATACATCCATTGGTCCATCATAGCAGTCACATAGTTGTATATACAATAGATAAGATATACATCATATGGACATAACCAAAATACCAAATACATGATCCAGAATACATAACAGCAAAATACAAGTTCTACTGGAATACTGCTCAGTACGCCCTTGGCAAAAATCTAAACATCTATCTATCTCTAGGCTCATCCTGTTATAGCCGCTCATGGCTCAGCTGGGGGCTCGTCGGCCTCCTCAAAGTAGGATTCCTTTTCGGTACCTGAAGTCATAAAGTAGTGGGAATGAGAACGATAGGTTCTCAGTGGAAATAACTTTAGTTCCTAAGTCTCGTCTCATATTAGGTCGGACTTCAGGCCGCTCAGAGATTTCTAAGTGAACATACATACTAAACATCCTACTGATTATTATCTGGCCTAGTTCTGAACGGCTTTATCTACTTTACTAGGTGATAGGGGAACTACTCTTGCTTACTACATTCTCGTGCTTGTTAACATTACGTTTACATACATATCCGTCTCGAGCGTTCTCTTGACGGTAATGACATAACAGTAAAAGCATACATTCAGATATTTATACATAGCAGAATCAAGATATTCCTGTCTAACAGAATGTATATATGCATGACAGAGTATAACACAATGAACCTGCATAACAAAATAAACCTGCTTTGGAATATATGTTATTCCCACCATAGTAATGCCCTCTGTTGACATTAGTATGATGGAATAACCTCGTACCCTCAGTGTAGGCCCTGCTTGGACCTTCCTGCGGTGGGCTTCCACCTGCCGTGTGCCCCCTCGGGACCCTTCGACAGTGGGCGGATATTGTACCCCCACCTTAGCTTGCCCCCTTTCGACAATGCCAAGGTGTGGTAATCGGATAACTCCAGGTATGCCATATCGACACCACCTGTGGCGGGCTTCCACATTCAGGATGCTTCTTTGACCTCTTGAAGTGGGATCATGGTTTGGCTCTCGTGATCACGGCCTTTTCAGCATTTGGCCTTTGGCCTTTTCAGCATTGGGCATTTAGCCCTTTTCAGCATTGGGCATTGGCCCTTTTCAGCATTTTTGACTTTTCTGTACCTGCAACATAGCATACTTGTTTCCTATGGTTCATTTTCAGAATCTTTACTTATCTCAGAGTTATTTCTAATTCTTTAACTTGTTCTAGCATGAATGCATGAAATGCTACACATTTTATCACATACTGCATGGAATTCATAGGTTCAATACATATTCTTCTCATATTCACATACAACATGTACTTCATACATTTCAATTATCAATCATTGTTGTGGCATTAAGTAGCAAATTATGTGCCTCAAGAGGGGTTTCATAAGCATTCGGGTCTCAAGCTGCTCAGCGAAAACCATGGTTCGCTCAGCGGTTTGAGCTCTATCGCTCAGCTCTGAAAATATTTTCGCTCAGCGGTAAGAGTCTTATTGCCTAGTGGTAAGAGTTCCATCGCTCAGCGGTCTGACAACTTTTTAAAATATCTCCACCGACTTTTATCCTTTAAGAAAATATCTTTTCGGACTTCCCATGTGGACCTCAGATCGCTCAGCGGTAACTGCCTTCCGCTCAGTGCTGAGTTCACGTGCATTTTGCTCAGCGGCGTCAGAGCATCGCTCAGCGGCCACTAGGCGAAACTGAAAACCGAATGCACCATTTCTTCCATTTTCTCTCCTTTGCTTCCATGGAACCCTACCTGAGTTTACACATATTTCACACATAATAATTCTATCTAATCTAGGTCACAAGACCCTTCAGAATCATCTTCCTAAATCCTATCATCATTTCTAACATATTTCATCACAAAATCAATAACTCACATACACATGCACATAATCATATAAACACATAAACACTCATCCACCATCAAGAGGTGAGGAACTAGAGTTACCCACTTCCTAAAGAGCTTGTTGGATGATGGAAAACGGATGAAATCAAGCTTGGTTGCTTGCTTGAAGTCTTCTTTGTTAAGAAGTCAAACCTTGAATGCTTATGAAAACTTAAGCTATGGAAACTTGGTGTCTTCTCACCAAGTTAAGAGAACTCACAACCTTGCTACTTGTTGATCTCCTTGATGAGTTTAAGAGTGAATTGAGGCAAAGGAATGAACTTTGGTGGAGCTTTGGAGCTTTAGGGTTAGGAAACTTTGGAAGATGAAAATGAAAGACTTTGGTGTATATGTGTGTCTTCGGGCTTGAGGAGGTCGTGGGGACTTAGTGGCCTTTAGCCATCCATAGTTTATTTATTTTCTCATTGTGTTTTCGGTCGTGTTTGCTCATTAACTATTTATGTACGAAAGTCCTAAAAATATTTCGGACATACCGTTGTGACCTATTAATTTTCCTTATTAATATTTAAATCTTGATTGAGATATTCTTGAATTTATTTTCATATTAATATATTTTACAGACTCCTTTGAGTCATGATTAAATTCTAAGAATAACCTAATATCGACCCGAACGTCACCGGACGCCACGAGATCGCAGAATTATTATTTTTAACTAATATTACAGGAATAAAACTACTATTTGAATGTTATTTCATTTTTATCTCATATTTTCCTTATTCATTTATTCGTAATTATTTATTAAATGGAGTTTTAGTAAAGAGAAAAACTTGGGTTGTTACATTCCACCCCCCTTTGAAAAATTTCGTCCTCGAAATTGAAAGATAAGGATAAGTCCATACCTCTCAAAATAACTCAGGGTAGGCTTTCTTCATGTCTGCTTCTAACTCCCATGTCTGCTCTTCTAGTTCCCCGTTCGCCCATACTACTCGTACCATAGGAATCTCCTTATTCCTCGTCTGGCGAATCTTATGGTCAATGATCCTTTGCGGCGTAAGTGGTAGAGATAAATCTTGTCTCAATTGTATCTATTCTGGTTGAAGCACATGGTCGGGGGATGCATAATACTTGCGTAACTGAGAGACATGAAAGACATTGTGGATATTGGCTAGGTTCAGCGGAAGAGCTATCCGGTATGCTACCGGTCTAATGCGGTCTAGGAATTGGAACGGTCCAATGAATCGGGGGTTCAGCTTTCGAATCTTCAAAGACCTTCCAATAACTGTCGCCGGAGTAACCTTTAGGAAGACATGATCTCCCTCTTGGAACTCAAGCGGTCTCCTCCGGTTATCTGCATAGCTCTTCTGTCGGTTTTGCGCCGTGAGCACCCTCTTGCGCAACAGATTCATTAATTCTTCTGTCTCTTGGGTTTCCTCCGGGCCTAGATAGCGATACTGCCTGCTGTCATTCCAGCACAATGGCGACTGACACTTCATGCCATACAATGCTTCAAACGGAGCCATACCAATGCTAGCTTGATAGCTGTTATTATAGGCCAACTTCACAAATGGCAATATTTCCTCCCAGTTTCCTGGCGTGTCTAGCGCACAAGCTCTTAGCATATCTTCCAAGGTCTGAATGGTACGCTCGGACTGGCAATCAGACTGAGGGTGATATGCTGAACTCAAGTGCAACTGCGACCCATACGCTTTCTGGAAAGCAGTCTAGAATCTAGAAGTAAACCTGGGATCCCTGTCTGAAATAATAGAAGATGGTACTCCATGCAACCTTACCACCTCCTTGACATACAGCTGTACAAGGTTCTCCAGTGAGTACGTCATCTTGATTGGGATAAAGTTAGCAGGCTTAGTCAATCTGTCCACAACTACCCAAATGGCATCTACTCTTGTCCGAGTACGTGGTAACCTTGAGACAAAATCCATCGCTATGGCCTCCCACTTCTATTCTGGAACTTCTGGAGGATTCAGTAACCCTGGTGGTTTCTGGTGCTCGATCTTCACCTTCTGACAAACCAAGCACTTCTGTACCCAATCCTCGACATCTCTTTTCAATCCTGGCCACCAAAACATCTGCTTAAGATCATGGTACATCTTGGTAGTACCTGGGTGCATCGTGAACTGACTCTTGTGAGCCTCCTGCAAGATATCCTCCCTTAAACTACCCTCCTTAGGCACACAAATGCGCCCCGTCAAATCTCAAAATCCCATCAGTGCCTGTCGTCGCTTCTTTGATCTTACCTTCTTCAACAGCCTTACGGAACTTACAGCAAGTATCCTCCTGACAATTCTTCTGAGCCTCTACTATCCTGTGCTTGAAGTCACTGTTGACCTGTAAAGGATACACTGTCAACCAGTTATGTTGGCGTGCAACAGTCAAATTAAGATCATGAAATTCCTCCAATAACTTCGCTTCTTGCACCATCATATGAGCCATCTGCAATGACTTCCGGCTCAAAGCATCAGCCACTACATTAGCCTTCCCAGGGTGATAATTGAGACTGAAGTCATAATCCTTAAGGAATTCAATCCACCTTCTCTGACGCATATTCAACTCCTTCTGATCAAACAGGTATTTCAGACTTTTGTGATCTGAATATACCTCAATTTGAACTCCATACAAATAATGTCTCTAGATCTTTAATGCAAACACTACCGCAACCAACTCTAAATCATGTGTAGGATAGTTTACCTCATGCTGCTTCAACTGTCTAGAGCCATAGGCTATCACCTGGCGTCGTTGCATCAGCACACATCCAAGTCCAGCTCCTGACACATCACAGTATACCTCAAAAGGTTCCTGGGGATCAGGCATCACTAGTACTGGAGCGGTGGTCAACCTCTCCTTCAACTCGCAGAAACTTCGTTCACATTCTGCAGACCAAACCATCTTTGCTCCTTTCCTGGTCAGCTTCGTCAACGGCAAGGCAATCTGTGAGAATCCCTAGATAAACCTCCGATAATAACCAGCAAATCCCAAGAAGCTCCATAACTCCGTAACTGAAGTGGGTCTCTCCCACGTTCTGACCGCTTCGACCTTACTGGGATCCACTAATACTCCCTGGTCTGAAATCACATGGCCTAGAAATTGCACCTTCTGGCCCAAAACTCACACTTAGAGAGCTTGGCATATAACTGCTTGGCTCTTAGAATCTCCAGCACTATCTGTAAATGTCTAGTGTGCTCCTCTTAACTCTTCGAGTACACTAAAATGTCATCGATAAAGACAATGACGCAATCATCCAGATACTCGCGGAAGATCCTATGCATATAATCCATAAAAATCACGGGAGCATTCGTCAATCCAAAAGACATTACCGTAAACTCATAATGTCCATAACAGGATCGGAACACTGTCTTGGCTATATCCTCCTCCCGTACTCTAATCTGGTGATAGCCAGACCGTAAGTCAATCCTTGAAAAAATCTTGGCATCCTTCAACTGGTCTAAAAGATCATCGATCCTAGGCAATGGATACTTGTTCTTAATCGTCACCTTGTTCAATTGCCTGTAATCGACACACATTCTCATGGTACCATCCTTCTTCTTCACAAACAACACTGGTGCTCCCCACGGTGATGCACTTGGTCGAATGAACTGCTTCTCCAGTAATTCTTCTAACTGTCTTTTCAACTCCTGCAACTCTAACGGCGACATACGATACGGCCCAATGGAAATAGGTCCAGCGCCTGGCACCAGATCAATAGAAAACTCTACTTCCCGCTTCGGTGGAAATGCCGGAATGTCATCAGGAAAAACATCTGGTAGTCCCAGACCACAGGAATATCCTTGACTTCCTATTTTGCAACCACTACTTCCAACGATGCAAAGAAAACATACCCCTGATCTCTTAACTGACAGCAATAAAGAATTGGCAACTCCTCCTCTAAAGCTACTAAGCTGGTAACTGTAGAGGGAAAAGTAACCAACTTCCTAGCACAGTCGAGAATAACCTGGTTGGCATTCAACCAATCCATCCCTAGTATCACATCCAGTCCTACTAGGGGAAGACAGATTAAATCAGCTACGAACTCTCTTTCCTGCAGCTGAAAAGGACATCGCAGACATACTTGACAAGTCTTAACCGGCGATGCAGTAGGTGTAGATACAACAAGCATATACGGCAGTGTCGTAGGAGATAACTGCAACTCCTCCACACTATCGTAGGAAATAAAGGAGTGTGACGTTCCGGAATCATACAATACAATCAAAGTCCTCCCGTAAATAGTGGACTTACCCAAAATCAGACCATCTCCCTTCTGAACTTCCTCAGCTGCCATGGTAAACACTTTCCCCTGACGCTGGGTAGACGGCGGAGCTACTGGACAATCCTTCACAAAATGGCCTACCTTCCCGCATCTAAAACAGACCCCTTGACCTGCTAAGCACTCTCCAACATGTCCCCTGCCGCATTTTGGACAAGGTGTACGGGGATCAGCTCGCTGCTGAGCCTCTGGCGTGCTCCGACTCGGAGTACCTGATGACGAAGGTCTCACTGCTGGGAATCCTGCTCCCACTGGCCCTGCTCTAGGCTGACTCTGAGCTCTCCCTGTTCTTGGCTGTGGCCTCGGCGGATACTGACCTCTGCCTCTTCCTGCAACTGATGCCTGAAACGGTCCCCTCTTCCTCTGCTCTGTCTGGGAACTACCGGCACCATCAAACCTCCTCTTGAACCTCTCACTACGCACCTGAGCTAAGTCTCGATTGGCTTCCTCCTGAGCCAAACAAGTGTTAACCAAGGTGGCATAGTCACGTACACTAGCCACATTCAGAAATACCCTCAATTCTGGCTTCAGCCCTCGCTGATACTTTGCACATTTCCAGCCTTCACTCGGGTGCAACCTGTACGTCGGTAAATACCTGCAAAGTTTCTCAAACTTTGCTATATACTCTGCCACAGTCATAGCTCCCTATTTGAGCTCCAAGAACTCTGCCTCCTTTCGATCTTGCAGCTCCTGTGGAAAGTACTTGTCCAGAAACACCTCCTTGAACCTGTTCCAAGTCACCTCATCTTGTTCAAACTGGGGCTTGGTCGTGTCCCACCATTCCCCTGCTGCTCCCTCTAGCTTCCTGGAAGCAAACTTAACCTTCTGCTGCTCCGTGCATGGGATATATTCAAAGATCTGTTCCAGCTTCCTAATCCAGCCATGAACCAATTCAGGGTCCATCATGCCTTCAAACACCGGTGGATTCTCTCGAGAGAAGTCCCGATATTTCAGGGCCTCGACCTCCTGAGCTGTCTGAGGAGTATTGCGTTGGGCATTGGAGGTTGTCATCAATGCGGTAGCCTGGGCTATCTCCCTAAGAACATCTGCAAGCTCTACAGACTCCGGGGTGCACTGTGTATTATCCCTGCGAGGCGGCATGTCTAATATGTCGTACCTGCACAGTTTCGAGGTGATCAGTCTCAAGAGAGGCAAGTACACAGGAACTTAGTACATACCACTTAGCTGGAACATACACCGTAATCATGCCCAAANGACCACAGGAATATCCTTGACTTCCTATTTTGCAACCACTACTTCCGACGATGCAAAGAAAACATACCCCTGATCTCTTAACTGACAGCAATAAAGAATTGACAACTCCTCCTCTAAAGCTACTGAGCTGGTAACCGTAGAGGGAAAAGTAACCAACTTCCTAGCACAGTCGAGAACAACCTGGTTGGCATTCAACCAATCCATCCCTAGTATCGCATCCAGTCCTACTAGGGGAAGACAGATTAAATCAGCTACGAACTCTCTTTCCTGCAGCTGAAAAGGACATCGCAGACATACTTGACAAGTCTTAACCGGCGATGCAGTGGGTGTAGATACAACAAGCGTATATGGCAGTGTCGTAGGAGATAACTGCAACTCCTCCACACTATCGTAGGAAATAAAGGAGTGTGACATTCCGGAATCATACAATACAATCAAAGTCCTCCCGTAAATAGTGCACTTACCCAAAATCAGACCATCTCCCTTCTGAACTTCCTCAGCTGCCATGGTAAACACTTTCCCCTGACGCTGGGTAGACGGCGGAGCTACTGGACAATCCTTCACAAATTGGCCTACCTTCCCGCATCTGAAATAGACCCCTTGACCTGCTAAGCACTCTTCAACATGTCCCCTGCCGCATTTTGGACAAGGTGTACGGGGATCAGCTCGCTGCTGAGCCTTTGGCGTGCTCTGACTCGGAGTACCTGATGACGAAGGTCTCACTGCTGGGTATCCTGCTCCCACTGGCCCTGCTCTAGGCTGACTCTGAGCTCTCCCTGTTCCTGGCTGTGGCCTCGGCGGATACTGACCTCTGCCTCTTCCTGCAATTGATGCCTGAAACGGTCCCCTCTTCCTCTGCTCTGTCTGGGAACTGCCGGCACCATCAAACCTCCTCTTGAACCTCTCACTGCGCACCTGAGCTAAGTCTCGATTGGCTTCGTCCTGAGCCAAACAAGTGTTAACCAAGGTGGCATAGTCACGTTCACCAGCCACATTCAGAAATACCCTCAATTCTGGCTTCAGCCCTCGCTGATACTTTGCACATTTCCAGCCTTCACTCGGCTGCAACCTGTACGTCGGTGAATACCTGCAAAGTTTCTCAAACTTTGCTGTATACTCTACCACAGTCATAGCTCCCTATTTGAGCTCCAAGAACTCTGCCTCCTTTCGATCTTGCAGCTCCTGTGGAAAGTACTTGTCCAGAAACACCTCCTTGAACCTGTTCCAAGTCACCTCATCTTGTTCAAACTGGGGCTTGGTCGTGTCCCACCATTCCCCTGCTGCTCCCTCTAGCTTCCTGGAAGCAAACTTAACCTTCTGCTGCTCCATGCATAGGATATCTTCAAAGATCTGTTCCAGCTTCCTAATCCAGCCATGAACCAATTCAGGGTCCATCATGCCTTCAAACACCGGTGGATTCGCTCGAGAGAAGTCCCGATATTTCAGGGCCTCGACCTCCTGAGCTGTCTAAGGAGTATTGCGTTGGGCATTGGAGGTTGCCATCAATGCGGTAGCCTGGGCTATCTCCCTAAGCACATCTGCAAGCTCTACAGACTCTGGGGTGCACTGTGTATTATCCCTGCGAGGCGGCATGTCTAATATGTCGTACCTGCACAGTTTCGAGGTGATCAGTCTCAAGAGAGGCAAGTACACAGGAACTTAGCACATACCACTTAGCTGGAACATACACCGTAATCATGCCCAAAAGCATAGTGCAGCTCAGTCCTCAGGCTCTTTTGGACAAAACTGCTCTGATACCAAATGAAACACCCTAGCTAACTGTTTACCCGTACGCAGTAAACCATGCTCACTAGGTTGTTTTCTACCTGGTCGGAATACCTTAGTCCATTATTATCTTTTGAAAATAGTTGCTTAAAAAAATATGGACCCGTTTTAAACTTTTCATTTACATTGAATAATTACTAAAAATAGAGCCATGCGTTGGAAAGAAACAAATATAACAAAGCGTATAATAGTATAATAATAAAGCATCCAATACATCCATTGGTCCATCATAGCAGTCACATAGTTGTATATACAATAGATAAGATATACATCATATGGACATAACCAAAATACCAAATACATGATCCAGAATACATAACAGCAAAATACAAGTTCTACTGGAATGCTGCTAAGTAAGCCCTTGGCAAAAATCTAAACATCTATCTATCTCTAGGCTCATCCTGTCATAGCCGCTCATGGCTCAGCTGGCGGCTCGTCGGCCTCCTCAAAGTAGGATTCATCTTCGGTACCTGAAGTCATAAAGCAGTGGGAATGAGAACGGTAGGTTGTCAGTGGAAATAACTTTAGTTTCTAAGTCTCGTCTCATATTAGGTCGGACTTCAGGCCGCTCAGAGATTTCTAAGTGAACATACATACTAAACATCCTACTGATTATTATCTGGCCTAGTTCTGAACGGCTTTATCTACTTTACTAGGTGATAGGGGAACTACTCTTACTTACTGCATTCTCGTGCTTGTTAACATTACGTTTACATGCATATCCGTCTCGAGCGTTCTCTTGACGGTAATGACATAACAGTAAAAGCATACATTCAGATATTTATACATAGGAGAATCAAGATATTCCTGTCTAACAGAATGTATATATGCATGACAGAGTATAACACAATGAACCTGCATAACAGAATAAACCTGCTTTGGAATATATGTTATTCCCACCATAGTAATGCCCTCTGTTGACATTAGTATGACAGAATAACCTCGCACCCTCAGTGTAGGCCATGCTTGGACCTTCCTGCGGTGGGCTTCCACCTGTCGTGTGCCCCCTCGGGACCCTTCAAAAGTGGGCGGATATTGTACCCCACCTTAGCTTGCCCCCTTTCCACAATGCAAAGGTGTGGTAATCGGACAACTCCAGGTATGCCATATCGACACCACCTGTGGCGAGGTTCCACATTCAGGATGCTTCTTTGACCTCCTGAAGTGGGATCATGGTTTGGCTCTTGTGATCACGGCCTTTTTAGCATTTGGCCTTTGGCCTTTTCAGCATTTGGCCTTTGGCCTTTTCAGCATTAGGCATTTAGCCTTTTTCAGCATTGGGCATTGGCCCTTTTCAGCATTTTTGACTTTTCTGTACCTGCAGCATAGCATACTTGTTTCCTATGGTTCATTTTCAGAATCTTTACTTATCTCAGAGTTATTTCTAATTCTTTAACTTGTTCTAGCATGAATGCATGAAATGCTACACATTTTATCACATACTACATCGAATTCATAGGTTCAATACATATTCTTCTCATATTCACATACGGCATGTACTTCATACATTTCAATTATCAATCATTGTTGTGGCATTAAGTAGCAGATTATGTGCCTCAAGAGGGGTTTCATAAGCATTCGGGTCTCAAGCCGCTCAGTGGAAACCATGGTTCGCTCAGCGGTTTGAGCTCTATCGCTCAGCTCTGAAAACAGTTTCGCTCAGCGGTAAGAGTCTTATCGCCCAACGATAAGAGTTCCATCGCTTAGCGGTCTGACAACTTTTTAAAATATCTCTACCGACTTTTATCCTTTAAGAAAATATCTTTTCGGACTTTAGACCTCAGATCGCTCAGCGGTAACCGCCTTCCGCTCAGCGCTGAGTTCATGTGCATTTTACTCAGCGGCGCCAGAGCATCGCTCAGCAGCCACTAGGCGAAACTGAAAATCGAATGCACCATTTCTTCCATTTTCTCTCCTTTGCTTCCATGGAACCCTACCTGAGTTTTACACATATTTCACACATAAAAATCCTATCTAATCCAGGTCACAAGACCCTTCAGAATCATCTTCCTAAATCCTAGCATCATTTCTAACATATTTCATCGCAAAATCAATAACTCACATACACATGCACATAATCATATAAACACATAAACACTCATCTACCATCAAGAGGTGAGGAACTAGAGTTACCACTTCCTAAAGAGCTTGTTGGATGATGGAAAAAGGATGAAATCGAGCTTGGTTGCTTGCTTGAAGTCTTCTTTGTCAAGAAGTGAAAACCTTGAATGGTTATGAAAACTTAAGCTATGGAAGCTTGGTGTCTTCTCACCAAGTAAAGATAACTCACAACCTTGCTACTTGTTGATCTCCTTGATGAGTTTAAGAGTGAATTGAGGCAAAGGATGATGGTGATGGATGAACTTTGGTGGAGCTTTGGAGCTTTAGGGTTACGAAACTTTGGAAGATGAAAATGAAAGACTTTGGTGTGTATGTGTGTCTTCGGGCTTGAGGAGGCCTTGGGGACTTAGTGGCCTTTGGCCATCCATAGTTTATTTATTTTCTCAGTGTGTTTTCGGTCATGTTTTCTCATTAACTATTTATGTACGGAAGTCCTAAAAATATTTCGGACATACTGTTGTGACCTATTAATTTTTCTTATTAATATTCAAATCTTGATTGAGAGATTTTTGAATTTATTTTCATATTAATATATTTTACAGACTCCTTTGAGTCGTGATTAAATTCTAAGAATAACCTAATATCGACCCGAACGTCACCGGACTCCACAAGATTGCAGAATTATTATTTTTAACTAATATTACAGGAATAAAACTACTATTTGAATGTTATTTCATTTTTATCTCATATTTTCCTTATTCATATATTCGTCATTATTTATTAAGCGGAGTTTTAGTAAAGAGAAAAACTTGGGTTGTTACATTGGACCTCTCCAGTTTATGATTGCTATTTTCTGACAGAAACCAGACGTCTGTTTTGCTAGTTACTAGATTTATGTTTATTATGATTCAAGAAATGTCTAGTATGAGATTATGTTTCTTATATGTGATGAATTTGATGTTATGAGGTTGCTGAAGTTAGTGACAGTGCATCATTGGTATCCATGAGTTATGTGAAGTTACAAACGATGAATTCTTTTCTAAACTGCAATTGCTTATGTTTGATTGTGGAATTTATGGTTGCTTTGTATTTCTGGAACTAGTGGTTGGGAATGCATGAGACCTGTGGTTGGAAATGATATGGACTGAATGATATATGTGTGGTTGCTATATTGGATGTTGAACTGTGGACGGCAGTCCTGTGGTGTAGATGGCAATCTGAGTGGATGGCAGTCCTAGGGTGTGGATGGCAATCTGAGTGGACGGCAGTCCTAGGGTGTGGATGGCATTCTGTGTGGACGGCGGTCCTAGGGTGTGGATGACATTCTGTGTGGACGGCAGTCCTAAGGTGCATAATGCATCACGGGTGGACGGTTCCCGGGTGTCTAATATATCACGGGTGGACGGTTCTAGGGTGCGTATTGCATCACGGGTGGACGGTCCTAGGATGTGCATTGCATCGTGGGTTGACGGTCCTAGGATGTGTGTTGCATCACGTGTGGACGGTCCCATGATATGAGTGATGAATAATGAATGTTGATTGAGAATTTATGATGAATGATGAATGTTGATTGAGAATTTATGATGAATGATGAATTTTTTTGAGAATTTATTCCCTAGGAGCTGAGGTAGAAAATAGATGATGTAGTAATGGAAAGATTAGACTCCCTTAAACGCCTAGTAAGGTAGGTAGCTGCTCAGGACCAGGTTGAATATTAATAACTGGTAGGGATGTAGTATAACTGTGGCATCTAGAGATCCTTGAGCGGCGGAATCATAAATGAGATTAAAAATGAGTTGCGATAACCAAGGTTTCCAACTGAGAACGTAGAGTTCTCATACCCACTCCTTTATGGTTCTAGGTGAGCAAGGCAGGACTTTAGCTTGATGTACGCAGCGGTGGCCTTGAAGACGATCAATCAAGGAATAGAATAACAAGAACTAGGCTAAGGATGTTACAATCCATGTATTGTACTTTTAGGAGAACTAATGTATATGTATTATTTAAGATAGTATCTATGTAAATGTTGGTGATGATATGTTATGGACCACTTGTTTGCTTATTGTTTGATGTTGTTATATTGGAGCAATTATTCGTGCAGTATAAAGTTTTTAACGCTTGCATTATAAATTCTATTTGACGCGAGGCTCATATTTTATAACACATGTATAGAACGAAAAAGTTTCAAAACGGTCCATATTTTCAAGTAAGAAATATTTTCAAGTGTAAAACTAGGGGCTAAATGTAACCCCAACCAAAGCAGATAACAACCTAGTAAGCATTGTTTGTGACGTACGCGTAAACAGTTAGCTAGGGTGTTACAGAAACCGCAAGCGAAACGGTGGTCTGCAGTCACCAGGGCTCAACGTTGTATCAAAGGTATCTGTGAAGAATACTCCTCCGGAGAAAAATTCACAAATTCCTTGAATGAGTATTACTTCTAGGTAGAGGGAAATTAGAGGATCGCGACGATATAAACGGAATATTTTTCGGACGACCGTGCGCGATGCACCGGGACTGCGAACGGCCAAAAAAGAGCGAAACGGGACTGGGAGGGCCCCACATGTGAGATGACCACGTGATGAATCAGATTTTTATGGAAGAAAAATAAAATAAGAGTTACTATTCATTGATGTGACCTGATGTAACTTCGTATTTATCCAAATCAATTAATTAATTAATAAATTAAATTAGAAATGGCATTTTGGTAATTTTGACAAGGGCAAAATAGAAAGAGAGGGAAAATTTCGTGCCTATATAAGGCCTTGCCATCAGCCCATTCATTTCTCTCCTCCACCCTCTCAGAAGTGCTGAAACTCTGCCCGCGAGCTCTGCGGACGCGCTGCGAAAACCTGACGGAAGCTAGGCAAAAGCTTTGCACTCGGAGGACCACTCTCCCCCAACTCTCTCATCATCCAACCAGCCTTTGAAGCCTCTAAAGAAGGTGGGCAAACTTAGCTTGCTCACCTAAACTTAGCTTGCTCACCTCCTTGGGAGCTTATGTTTGATTCTGTGTGATTCTGTGAACTGTTAAGTAATCTGTTAGTAATGCTAGGCCTAGGATTTGTAGATGATTTGAGTATGTTTTTTCAAGGCAAGATAGGCTGAATAATGATGGTTGGAACTTGAGGAAAAACCCCGAGAAGTGGGTATGAGAAAGAATGCAAGGGGAAGTAAGAAGAGGAAAAAGGGTGTGCAAGTCGCACCAAGGTGCTGAGCAGCCATGGGACTTACGGATACCGCTGAGTGGCAAGGGGAACCCGCTGAGCGGACGGAGTAGTTGAGGTTAGCACAGTGAGTGCGCAACCGCTGAGCGGCCACGGTAGCCCGCTGAGCGGCCTGAGTGGTTAAGTTTAGGGTTAAGAGAGCACGAATTTGCATAAGGTAAGAAGGAATGGAGTGGTTGAACTTAAGAGAGAAATAAGTGTATTAGAAAGCTTGAGGATTAGTCAAAGGTAGATAGAAACGTCTAGAGGCATATAAGAAAAGCTTAGAATTATGATGAGGTGGCAGTACTCAGCTACGATAAGATATTGTTATGACACTACCTGGCCCAAGGTCGGTAGTGAGATGTCTAAGGTGTCCATAGGAAGGAGCCTACGGAGACGTAAAGCTAAATGTTTCCTGTCGGTAGGTGGCTGGCAGGAGTATTTACCTTCCTGTTGGGTAGGTGGCTGGCAGGAGGGGTTACTTCCCTGTCGGCAGGTGGCTGGTAGGGGGTTCACTTTCCTGTCGGTAGGTGGCTTGCAGGAAAAGTGGATCGATCAGTGTTGCCTGTCAGTAAGTGGCTGGCAGGGGGTTCACTTTGCTATCGGTAGGTGACTTGCAGGAAAGGTGGATCGATCAATGTTGCCTGTCAGTAGGTGGCTTGCAGGAAAGGTGGATCGATCACTGTTGCCTGTCGGTAGGTGGCTGGCAGGGGGTTCACTTTTCTGTCGGTAGGTGGCTTGCAGGAAAGGTGGATCGATCAGTGTTGCCTATTGGTAGGTGGCTGGCAGGGGGTTTGATATGAACCTCTAGAGGAATTTGGCCCAATCTTCACGGCGTAGGCAAAACAATAAGGAATTCAAATAAAACGGACAATTGAAAAGAGGGATATGAGCAAACACTCCAGATTTGGGAAGGGAAAATTGGGAGTGATAGACCCTAAGTTTGTGGAGTTCAATGGCCTAGCAATTGTAATTAGCTAACCAACGTTAAAGGGAAACGTGACCCGCAAATTAGACGATTGTCCAACTACGAACACAGTTAAACCAAACCACACAACAAGGCACCTGGGTTGAAGCACGAATTGGGGGCTTTTAGGAGTTTGAATCACCAACCTTATAAAGAAGACTGACAAGACAAGGTCTCACAAAAGCAAAAGAAGGTATAAAAAAAACTCTCATAATGGGAGAAAGAATTCTGAAAATTCAGATTGTATTTCATTTCAAGGATGCCTTCTGAATTACAAAGTTCTCCTATTTATAGGACTTATTAGAACCCTTTCTGTAAAGAAGATTCTTTCTCTGACCATTGATGGCTTGGTTTTGATGAAGGCAACTCGCATCAACAAAAAGCAAGAAAAAGGCAAAGACACAACCAATGAATTGCAACGATCAACCGATCATCAGATTGAAGGTTCAAGTGTTTTTACCTTAGAGTTTAATAGTTAGCACTTGTTATTGATATCATGGTTAATGGCTCATAAGGTTTTCATTCTAACAAGTCTAACACTTTTGCTAAAACCCTAAAATCAATTAGCAACACTTTTCTAGGCTTTGCAACACTTGGAAAACATTTTCAGCATGAGTAATCGATTACCCACTTGCTGTAATCATTACCATCCTTAGAAATTTGAAAATATGCCATTCTTTATGTGAGTAATCGATTACCCATTCGTGTTAATCGATTACCACCTCAGAAACTTTCAACCTTGGCATTTGTTTTGTGTGTAATCGATTACACACGTATGGTAATCGATTACACACTCGAGAATTTTGAAAATTAGTGATTTTTCATGAGTGTAATCGATTACACACTCGTGGTAATTGATTACCACCATTTGAATTTTGAAAATTGGTAACGGTTATGAGTGTAATCGATTACCACAGTTGGTTAATCGATTACATGCACGAACTGGTGTGTTTTTTCATGAAACAATGTGTTGTTTGGCATTTGGAAGCCATGACAATGGTTCATGAAGAGACACCTATGCCTATATAAGTGCCAAACTCGTGCAAACTCATACACCACTCCAGAACTCAATTCTCACTTTCATATT
>QANU01076441.1:1868-18025 GCA_003254905.1 Nissolia schottii | reverse complement strand
CCAACCAGAATTATGCTTGCAATAATTAAAAGCTTCACCAAAATCTGAATTATCTGCATATAATTCTTTGATGAATTCAAAACCAAGTAATTTAGCATCTAACATGGAAAGAAGGACATACCTACGTGGTAAAGCATCAACAACAACATTTTCTTTTCCTTTCTTATGCTTAATCACATATGGAAATAATTCAATGAATTTAATCCATTTAGCATGCCTATGGTTCAATTTACTTTGACTCTTAGTATGCTTAAATGACTCATGGTCAGAATGAATAACAAACTCTTTTGGCCACAAATAATGTTGCCAAGTTTCTAACACTCTAACTAATGAGTACAATTCTTTATCATATGTTGGATAGTTTAGAGTGGGTCCACTTAGCTTTTCACTGAAATATGCAATGGGCTTACCTTCTTGCATGATTACACCTCCTATGCCAATTCCACTAGCATCACATTCAATTTCAAAAGTCTTACCAAAATCTTGAAGGGCTAGTAATGGTGCGCTTATGAGTTTTTCTTTGAGGTTTTGGAAAGCTTTCTCTTGAGTATCTCCCCACTTAAATGGAACATTCTTCTTTGTTTATTCATTCAGAGGGGCTGTTATAGTGCTGAAATCCCTCACAAACTGCCTATAGAAACTTGCAAGGTCATGGAAACTTCTCACTTGTCCAACATTAGTGGGGGTTGGCCATTCTTGGATGGCTTTGACTTTCTCTTCATCCATTGTTATACCTGCATTACTTATAACAAAGCCAAGAAAAACAACCTTATCTGTGCAAAAATCACATTTTTCCAAGTTGCCAAACAATCGTTCTTTTCTCAGCACCCCAAGAACTTGTTTAAGATGTTCAACATGTTCTTCTAATGTTTTGTTGTACCCAAGAATATCATCAAAATAAACTACCACAAATTTTCCAATGTATGCACGCAAGACATGATTCATCAACCTCATGAATGTGCTTGGCGCATTTGTTAATCCAAAAGGCATGACCAACCATTCATAAAGTCCATGTCTAGTCTTAAATGTTGTTTTCCATTCATCTCTTTCTTTCATTCTAATTTGATGGTAGCCACTTTTCAAATCAATTGCGGAAAAGATAATAGAACCACATAATTCATCAAGCATATCATCTAACCTGGGAATAGGATGGCGATACCTTATGGTTATGTTATTGATGGCTCTACAATCTATGCACATCCTCCATGTTCCATCCTTTTTGGGCACAAGTAGGATTGGAACTGCACAAGGACTGAGACTTTCTCTCACATATCCTTTGTCCATCAATTCTTGGACTTGTCTTTGAATCTCCTTGGTTTCTTCTGGATTTGTGCGGTATGCTGGACGGTTAGGCAATGAGGATCCAGGAATTAGATCAATTTGATGTTCTATTCCTCTTACTGGTGGCAATCCCGGTGGTATCTCATTGGGAAAGACATCATCATATTCCTGCAAAAGAGATGAAATCGCATTAGGCAAAGATGTAACATCATTAGTGCTCAACATTGCCTCCTTGTACAAAAGAACTAGGAGGGTTTGGTGACAGTTCAAGGCTTGCTTAACATCACTCTTTCTTGCCAATAGCAAACTTTTCTCTTTGTCTTCTTTTTCTCTTTTTTCTCTCAAGTTCTCCTCTTGTTTTCCACTCATTATTTTTGTTTTCTCATTTTCTTTCTCTTTTTTTCTTCTCTCACTCTCATTTTTCTTTTTTCTCTTTATTTGATCTTCTAAAATCTGTTTAGGTGCCATGGGACGAAGGGTGATAGGTTCCCCTTTTAGTACAAAAGAATAACGGTTGAGGAAACCATCATGTGTGACTTTTCTATCAAACTGCCACGGCCTACCTAGCAAGAGATGACAAGCTTGCATGGGCACAACATCACAAAGTACTTCATCTTTATATTTCCCAATAGAAAATGGTACTTTCACCTGCTTGGTTACCTTCAATTCTCCACAGTCATTGAGCCATTGAAGTCTATATGGATGATTGTGCTTCAATGTAGGAAGGCTTAATTTTTCCACCAATTCAACACTTGCCACATTACTACAACTACCACCATCAATGATTACACTACATACCTTATCTTGAATTAGGCAGCGTGTATGAAACAAGTTCTCCCTTTGATTATTTTCATCCTCCTTTAGTTGAATGCTAAGTGCTCTTCTAGCAACAAGAAGTTCTCCCTCTACAGCATTTTCTCCACTATCATCTTCATTGGAAAGCTCTTCTTCATCATCTATTGCCTCTTCTTCGGTCTCCCAATCACCATGATTGTTGATTATCATTGTACGCTTATTAGAGCACTCACTTGAGATGTGGCCTCTTCCTTGGCATTTGAAACACCTTATGTCACGGTTACTTGAATAATTAGCTTCAATTGGATTTTTCTTTGGTAGGGCCACAACCGGATCAACTTTCTTTGAACTAACTTCTTTTGAATTAGAGGAAGATGGAAGGTTATTCTTTGAATTTTGCCTCCAAGAATTAAAAGTACCTGATTTGGAACTTTTTTTGGCATTACTTCTTCTCCTGAGTTGTTGTTCCACCTTTATGGCTTGATGCACCATTTCTTGAAGCTCTACATAATGGTGCATCTTGAAACACCCTAGCTAACTGCCTATACTTAAGTCGTACGCAAGCTCACTAGGTTGTTTACTACCTGGTCGAAATACCTTAGTCCATTGTTATCTTTCGAAAGTAGTTGCTTACGAAAATAGGGACCAATTTTTAAACTTTTCACTTGCATTGAATAATTAATAAAATAGAGCCATGCGTCGGAAAGAAAAGTATAACAAGCAGTAAATCCTTTGGGCTTAGCGGATAGCTGTCAAATAATAATAAAGCATGGAATATACATTCAGTGGTCCATCATACAAAGTCACATAATTATACTTACAATAAGTAAAGTACAAATAACATATACATAATCCAAAATACCATATACAGAATCCAAAATACATAATATCAAAATGCAAGGGCTACTGGAACACTACTCAGCAGGCCGTTGATCAAAAATCCCGGCATCCAGCTATCTCTGGTCCATATCCCGGCACGACCGCTCACGGCTCCTCGGGCGGCTCGTCGGCATCCTCAAAACATGAGTCATAATAGGTTCCTGAAGTCATAAGGCAGTGGGAGTGAGAATGGTAGGTTCTCAGTGGAAATAACTTTAGTCCCTATAGATCTCGTATCATATTAGGTCAGACTTTAGGCCGCTCAGAAATTTCTCTAAGTGTGCATACAGACTAAACATCCTACTGATTATTATCTGGCCTAAGTTCTGAACGGCTTTATCTACGTTACTAAGTGATAGGGGAACTACTCTTGCTTACTACGTTCTCGTGCTTATTAACACTACGTTTACATACATAGCCGTCTCGAGCGTTCTCTTGACGGTAATTACAGAATAGCAGTTACATATAATCATGCATATCAGAATGAACATGCTGTTGGAATATATGTTATTCTCACCATAATAGTGCCTTCTTCCGACACTATTATGACGGAATAACCTCGCACCCTCAGTGTAGGCCCGCTTTTGACCTTCCTGCGGTGGGCTTCCACCTACCGTGTGCCCTCTCTGGCCCCCCGGCAGTGGGCGGATATTGTACCCCCACCTAGCATTGCCCTCTTTCGACTCTGCTAGGTGTGATAACTGCACGCCTCCAGGTATGCCATATCGACACCACCTGTGGCGGGTTTCCATCCTTAGTATGTCCCTCTGACCTACTGAAATGGGCTCGTTATTTGGCTCTTGTGATCACGGCCTCAACATTTTTCAGCATTTTTCATTCAGCATTTTCAGCAGCATTTCAGAATTCATTTCCTTTCAGTACCTGCAGCATGACATAACTTGTTCCCTATGGTTCAATTCATAATCTTTACTTATTGCATACTTACTTCTAATTCTATAACTTTCCTTATCATAAAATGCATGGAATGCACATACTTTACATATTTCAGTTACAAATTACAGTTACAGCATTGAGTGTTAGACTATGTGCCTCAAAATAGCTTCCATGAGCACTTCGGGTGTCAGACCGCTCAGCGGTAGCTTGGGTTTGCTTAGCAGTCCGGGCCACGTGTCAAAAATATTTTCTGTTCAAATCGCTCAGCGGTTTCAGAGTATCGCTCAGCAGTTTAAAAGTGTCGCTCAGCGGTTCATGCTTCAGCTCATCGGTTCATGAGGCCGCTCAGCGGTCACTGGCGAACCTGAAACCGAATACTTGGTTTTTCTTGCTTTCTTTTCCTCTTTTCTCATGGATGCTTCTTGAGCTTTTCACACATATTCCACACATAAAAATCCTATCTAGTCCAGGTCACAGGACCCTTCGGAATCGCTCCTAAATCCTAGCCGAACTTCTAACATACATACACTTCCATGCATAGAAACATACACACACACATAATCACATACAAGCAAACATAACCACCAAAGAGGTGAGAAACTAGAGTTACCCACTTAGTGGAGGGCTGTTCGGTGGTGAGGAAAAGGGTAGGAGAGTCGTTCTCCGAGCTCCAGGCGCGATCCAAGCTTCCCGGTGAAGTTTCTGCATAGAGTCTCTGGGCACACGGACAGAGTTTCCCCTAGGTTATGAATTTTTCTCTCATTTTTCTGGTTATGGGCTGGCTATTTATAGCCAAGAGGCTGCCCCTAACAATTACCATTTTGCCCCTATGCTTATTTACAAGTTTGCCATTATGCATTTTCTTTTAGAATTAATTAATTCCAATAATTATCCATATGTCCCATCAATGAATAGTAAATGAATTTAAAATTATTTCCCTTGGCAATTCAGATTAGCTCACGTGGGTTTTGGGAAATTGGACTTTTCCCGGTTCCGTTTCGCTCGTGTTTTATCGCTCGCAGTGCCGGTGCGTCGCACACGGTCGTCCGAAAATTATTCCGCTTGGACCGTCACGATCTTCTAATTTCCCTCTACCTAGGGATATTAATCTTAGAAGGTGTTTGTGGATTTTCCTCCAGAGAGTACTTTTCACAGATACCTTCGACCCGTTTCTACGCTTTTGTGTCTGCCGACAACCTTTCGGCTCGCGGTTTTGTTCTTTCCCAACCATCCCAATAGGGTCATGGGACCACCCTAAGGTGTCTGAGACTTTTCCCTGGTACCGGTGGGGTTTCCAGAGACTTCGGGCTCTCTGCTCAATTCTACACGCAAAACGAAGTGGTTTTAGTGTCTGCGGAATCGTCCGAAACTCCGCAGAACTCCGTCTAACAGCCAGTTACACCTCATCATCCAATTCTAAGGGTTAGTAGGAATCATTTGAGTGTCATCGAAATTTATCAAGACCCAACAGAATAATTCCTACAGACTTCCACGCACTTACTCATACCAGGGTTCTACGAACAATTATTCGGGAAATTTTTACTAAGAAAAGAGTGGGTTGTTACATTCCACCCCCTTAGAAAAATTTCATCCTCGAAATTTAAAGATAAGGATAGTTCCGTACCTTTCAAATATCTCCGGGTAGGCTTTCTTCATGTCGGCTTCCAGCTCCCATGCATGCTCCCCGTTCGCCCATACCACTCGTACCATAGGGATCTCCTTGTTTCTCGTCTGGCGAGTCTTGTGGTCAATGATTCGCTGAGGGGTGAGCGGTAGAGCTAAATCTTCTCTTAGCTGTATCTGTTCCGGTTGTAGCACATGGTCGGGGGATGCATAGTACTTGCGTAACTGGGAGACATGAAAGACATTGTGGATATTGGCTAGGTTCGGTAGAAGAGCTATCCGGTATGCTACCGGTCCAATACGTTCCAAGATCTGGAAAGGTCCGATGAATCGGGGGTTCAGCTTCTTGATCTTCAAACTTCTAATACCGGTTGCCGGAGTAACCTCGAGGAAGACATGATCTCCCTCTTGGAACTCAAGTTGTCTTCTCCGGTTATCTGCGTAGCTCTTCTGTCGACTCTGAGCAGTAAGCAGCCTTTGTTGCACTAGCTTGATCAATTCTTCTGTTTCCTGGGCCTCTTCAGGATCCAGGCCACGATACTGTCTGCTATCATTCCAGCAGAGCGGTGACTGGCACTTCTGGCCATATAAAGCTTCAAACGGAGCCATGCCTATACTGGCCTGATGGTTGTTGTTGTAGGCGAACTCTATAAGTGGTAACATCTCCTCCCAATTTCCCGGCGAATCTAGCGCACGGGCTCTTAACATATCTTCCAAAGTCTGAATAGTGCGCTCGGACTGACCGTCCGTCTGAGGATGATACGCGGAACTCAAGTACAACTGAGACCCATACGCCTTCTGAAAAGCAGTCCAGAATCTAGAAGTAAACCTGGGATCTCTGTCTGAGATGATCGAAGATGGTACTCCATGTAACCTTACCACCTCCTTGACATATAGCTACGCAAGTTTCTCCAGCGGATAAGTCATCTTGATTAGAATAAAGTGAGCAGCCTTAGTCAATCTGTCCACAATTACCCAGATGACATCCACTCCCGTCCGAGTACGTGGTAATCCCAAAACAAAATCCATCGCTATAGCATCCCACTTCCATTCTGGAATCTCTGGGGATTTAACAACCCTGGCGGCTTCTGGTGCTCGATCTTCACCTTCTGACAAACCAAGCACTTCTGTACCCAGTCCTCGACATCCCTATTCAATCCTAGCCACCAAAACATCTGCTTAAGATCATGGTACATTTTGGTGGTACCTGGGTGCATCGTGAAATGACTCTTGTGAGCCTCCTTCAAGATATCCTCCCTTAAACTGCCTTGCTTGGGCATGCAAATACGCCCGTCAAATTGCAAAATCCCATTGTCGCCTGCCGTCATTTCCTTGATCTTACCCTCTTCAACAGCCTTGCGAAACTTACTCCAAGTGTCCTCCTGACAATTCTTCTGAGCCTCTACTATTCTGTGCTTGAAATCACTACTGACTTGTAAGGGATACAACGTCAACCAGTTATGTTAGCGCGCAACAGTTAAGTTGAGGTCACGAAATTCCTCTAGCAACTTCGCTTCCTGCACCATCATCTGAGCCATCTGCAAGGACCTTCGGCTCAAAGCATCAGCCACTACATTGGCCTTCCCAGGGTGATAGTTAAGATTGAAGTCATAATCCTTAAGAAATTCGGTCCACCTCCTCTAGCGCATATTCAGCTCCTTTTGGTCAAACAGGTATTTCAGACTTTTGTGATCCGAATATACCTTAAACCGAACTCCATACAAGTAATGCCTCCATATCTTAAGTGCAAAAAATACCGCTGAAACACCCTAGCTAGTCGGCCTATGCTTAAGTCATAGACTTTCTGGCTAGGTGGTGCTCTTCTGGTGCTACGAACCATTATGATTCTATATCCTGGTATGAAATTAGGTTTTTATAAAATAGCGGGCCAATTTAAAACTTCTTCTAATCATATCATGGAAATCTAGAGCCATACGCACCATATATCGCATAAGTATATCATGAAAAGGAATAAATGAAGCACGAGTACATACCTGGTGTACGGCGAATACCTGAAGAAAATACACGTACAACCCACACATAACACACACATAATTATACATTTATATAACAAGGAGCATAATTGCCCTATCACGGACATACATGTTCTACATCAATTTATATACAATGCTACATATACACAGGTACATATACACAATACTACAATTAAACTAAACCTACGCCCACGGATGAGTACTACTCATTGCGTGTGCGATACAAACCTAACATCCGTCTATCGGTCGGCAGTGAAAGGGCTCTCCGACAGCTACTCATCGGAATCCTCCTCTAGCTCGGCGGGATCTACCTCGTCCTCGCTGGAAACGTCGGTCACGGCGGTGAACTCACGGGGCGCAAATCTGCGTGGTCGTACTGGGAGAACACTTTTGCGGGCGGTAGTGTGCATACCTCGTCCTCGGACCGACGGTGTAGCTGGCTCTGGGTCTGTCTCTGGCTCAGGCCTCAGCGGTGGCTCCAGTCTCGGTGGCGGAGGTGCATCCTCTCCGTCGACGTGAATCGGGTCGCGAGAGCTACTACCTGGACGCTCGTCTATCTAGATAGAACGCATGGGCGATGACCCTGGCCCGCGAAGTCTGCGGCGCACCTGCTCTGGGCATGCTGGTCTCCAGTAAGGTATAGGTCCGATAGTTGCGCTGTCGAGAGTGCGTGAACAGCCAGACATCCTTGGGCGGCGGTGACGACATGCTGGACCACTGGAGTCATACACGAGTGGGGATAAGAACGACTATGTTCTTAGTGGAAACTTGGCGTAGCTGCTAAATCCTATCAGTTATTATCTTGTACCTACATCCTAAGCAGCTTTATCTATGTTACTAGGTGATTGGGTTTCTAATCTTGTCATTACCTGTGCTTCGTGCTTTTTAACATTTCGTTACTGCTAAAGACATAATAGTCGTCTTGGGTCGTTCCCTTGACGATACGTAATGCATGAACAGTTATACATGATGCTTAAATAAATATATGTACATACTTATTATCATATCATCATTCATCAATTCATACATTTAATTATATAGTGGATGAGGGAATCTGGGGATCTCTTACGTGCTCTGTGGCTGCGTCCTACTTAGTCCTTACACCTTTGTAGCCATGGCCTCAGACTCCAACCTCTTTTTGCCACTATTGCATCGACCCGGCGGCGCTCTTTACCGGTATGGTAGCTAACCATGCAAGGCTCATAGGAGGTAAACATCGAGTGCAATTAGTGCAACCATTCCCTCTTTTTGGAATGGCGAGGGATCAAACCTATGAGTGATCAGGCGTGGACACGCTTTGACAGGCCCTGTGGCTCGATCCGTTTCTCTTTCCTTTTTAGTGGGGCCCNTCAATTCTACACGCAAAACGAAGTGGTTTTAGTGTCTGCGGAATCGTCCGAAACTCCGCAGAACTCTGTCTAACAGCCAGTTACACCTCATCATCCAATTCTAAGGGTTAGTAGGAATCATTTGAGTGTCATCGAAATTTATCAAGACCCAACAGAATAATTCCTACAGACTTCCACGCACTTACTCATACCAGGGTTCTACGAACAATTATTCGGGAAATTTTTACTAAGAAAAGAGTGGGTTGTTACATTCCACCCCCTTAGAAAAATTTCATCCTCGAAATTTAAAGATAAGGATAGTTCCGTACCTTTCAAATATCTCCGGGTAGGCTTTCTTCATGTCGGCTTCCAGCTCCCATGCATGCTCCCCGTTCGCCCATACCACTCGTACCATAGGGATCTCCTTGTTTCTCGTCTGGCGAGTCTTGTGGTCAATGATTCGCTGAGGGGTGAGCGGTAGAGCTAAATCTTCTCTTAGCTGTATCTGTTCCGGTTGTAGCACATGGTCGGGGGATGCATAGTACTTGCGTAACTGGGAGACATGAAAGACATTGTGGATATTGGCTAGGTTCGGCAGAAGAGCTATCCGGTATGCTACCGGTCCAATGCGTTCCAAGATCTGGAAAGGTCCGATGAATCGGGGGTTCAGCTTCTTGATCTTCAAAGACCTTCCAATACCGGTTGCCGGAGTAACCTCTAGGAAGACATGATCTTCCTCTTGGAACTCAAGTGGTCTTCTCCGGTTATCTGCGTAGCTCTTCTGTCGACTCTGAGCAGTAAGCAGCCTTTGTTGCACTAGCTTGATCAATTCTTCTGTTTCCTGGGCCTCTTCAGGATCCAGACCACGATACTGTCTGCTATCATTCCAGCAGAGCGGTGACTGGCACTTCTGGCCATATAAAGCTTCAAACGGAGCCATGCCTATACTGGCCTGATGGTTGTTGTTGCAGGCAAACTCTATAAGCGGTAACATCTCCTCCCAATTTCCTGGCGAATCTAGCGCACGGGCTCTTAACATATCTTCCAAAGTCTGAATAGTGCGCTCGGACTGACCGTCCGTCTGAGGATGATACGCGGAACTCAAGTACAACTGAGACCCATACGCCTTCTGAAAAGCAGTCCAGAATCTAGAAGTAAACCTGGGATCTCTGTCTGAGATGATCGAAGATGGTACTCCATGTAACCTTACCACCTCCTTGACATATAGCTACGCAAGTTTCTCCAGCGGATAAGTCATCTTGATTAGAATAAAGTGAGCAGCCTTAGTCAATCTGTCCACAATTACCCAGATGACATCCACTCCCGTCCGAGTACGTGGTAATCCCAAAACAAAATCCATCGCTATAGCATCCCACTTCCATTCTGGAATCTCTGGGGATTTAACAACCCTGGCGGCTTCTGGTGCTCGATCTTCACCTTCTGACAAACCAAGCACTTCTGTACCCAGTCCTCGACATCCCTATTCAATCCTAGCCACCAAAACATCTGCTTAAGATCATGGTACATTTTGGTGGTACCTGGGTGCATCGTGAAATGACTCTTGTGAGCCTCCTTCAAGATATCCTCCCTTAAACTGCCTTCCTTGGGCACGCAAATGCGCCCGTCAAATCGCAAAATCCCATCGTCGCCCGTCGTCACTTCCTTGATCTTACCCTCTTCAACAGCCTTGCGGAACTTACACCAAGTGTCCTCTTGACAATTATTCTGAGCCTCTACTATTCTGTGCTTGAAATCACTACTGACTTGTAAGGGATACAATGTCAACCAGTTATGTTAGCGCGCAACAGTTAAGTTGAGGTCACGAAATTCCTCTAGCAACTTCGCTTCCTGCACCATCATCTGAGCCATCTGCAAGGACCTTCGGCTCAAAGCATCAGCCACTACATTGGCCTTCCCAGGGTGATAGTTAAGATTGAAGTCATAATCCTTAAGAAATTCGGTCCACTTCCTCTAGCGCATATTCAGCTCCTTCTGGTCAAACAGGTATTTCAGACTTTTGTGATCCGAATATACCTCAAACCAAACTCCATACAAGTAATGCCTCCATATCTTAAGTGCAAAAACTACCACTGAAACACCCTAGCTAGTCGGCCTATGCTTAAGTCATAGACTTTCTGGCTAGGTGGTGCTCTTTTGGTGCTGCGAACCATTATGATTCTATATCCTGGTTTGAAATTAGGTTTTTATAAAATAGCAGGCCAATTTAAAACTTCTTCTAATCATATCATGGAAATCTAGAGCCATAGGCACCATATATCGCATAAGTATATCATGAAAAGGAATAAATGAAGCATGAGTACATACCTGGTGTACGGCGAATACCCGAAGAAAATACACATACGACCCACACATAACACACACATAATTATACATTTATATAACAAGGAGCATAATTGCCCTATCACGGACATACATGTTCTACATCAGTTTATATACAATGCTACATATACACAGGTACATATATACAATACTACAATTAAACTAAACCTATGCGCACGGATGAGTACTACTCATTGCGTGTGCGATACAAACCTAACATCCGTCTATCGGTCGGCAGTGAAAGGGCTCTCCGGCAGCTACTCATCGGAATCCTCCTCTAGCTCGGCGAGATCTACCTCATCCTCGCTGGAAACGTCGGTCACGGCGGTGAACTCACGGGGCGCAAATCTGCGTGGTCGTACTGGGAGAACACTCTTACGAGCGGTAGTGCGCATACCTCATCCTCGGACTGGCGATGTAGCTGGGTCTGGGTCTGTCTCTGGCTCAGGCCTCAGCGGTGGCTCCAGTCTCGGTGGCGGAGGTGCATCCTCTCCGTCGACGTGAATCGGGTCGCGAGAGCTACTACCTGGACGCTCGTCTATCCAGATAGGACGCATGGGCGATGACCCTGGCCCGCGAAGTCTGCGGCGCACCTGCTCTGGGCTCTCTCCTGGAAAGTTCGCAGGGGCGAACATGCTGGTTTCCAGTAAGGTATAGGTCCGATAGTTGCGCTGTCAAGAGTGCGTGAACAGCCAGACATCCTTGGGCGGCGGTGACGACATGCTGGACCACTGGAGTCATACACGAGTGGGGATAAGAACGACTACGTTCTTAGTGGAAACTTGGCGTGGCTACTATAGTTCAATTACTCGGGCATCCTCCAGCCACTCAGGAGAACCTCTATGTTTCATACGATGCTAAATCCTATCAGTTATTATCTTGTACCTACATCCTAAGCAGCTTTATCTATGTTACTAGGTGATTGGGTTTCTAATCTTGTCATTACCTGTGCTTCGTGCTTTTTAACATTTCGTTACTGCTAAAGACATAATAGTCGTCTTGGGTCGTTCCCTTGACGATACGTAATGCATGAACAGTTATACATGATGCTTAAACAAATATACGTACATACTTATTATCATATCATCATTCATCAATTCATACATTTAATTATATAGTGCATGAGGGAATCCGGGGATCTCTTACGCGCTCTGTGGCTGCGTCCTACTTAGTCCTTACACCTTTGTAGCCATGGCCTCGGACTACAACCTCTTTTTGCCACTATTGCATCGACCCGGCGGCGCTCTTTACCGGTATGGTAGCTAACCATGCAAGGCTCATAGGAGGTAAACATCGAGTGCAAATAGTGCAACCATTCCCTCTTTCTGGAATGGCGAGGGATCAAACCTATGAGTGATCAGGCGTGGACACGCTTTGACCGGCCCTGTGGCTCGATCCATTTCTCTTTCCTTTTTAGTGGGGCCCCTTAGTATTCATATCATTCATACAAACCTATGCCTGTTTTGCATGTGTGGGCCTATGCCCGTTTTGCATCCTTGGGCCTATGCCCGTTTTACGTATCGTTATCAGGTCTCTTTACCTGCGTTGCTCGTAACCAATTCGTCTTGCCAAATTGGCGAGGGGCGTGTCTGTAAGACTTTGCCAAGAGAATAGGGGTTTCCTAATCATATAACTAGACTCCTTAACTACGGTCTACCGTGCCAACTGGGGTCGGGACCTTCCTAATTTTCTTCATTTCCTAGGGTTCTGTTATGATCTTCATTAAACTTTTAAGGTGAACCTCTAATTATCTAAGGTCGCCCTAACTCCTACGACGGCCTTTCCTCATGATGCATGCTCGAATTACACAAAGACATACATAACTACGCAGGTTGGATTCCATAAAGCCTTTAAACTCATAAGCTTTCAGTGAGCATTCGAATGCCTAAGGGTTTAGCATTCGATTGCTTCTTTCAATCGAATCCTTTGGGATTCAATCGGATGAACTCCCTCTGGGTCTTTCATTCGATTGAAATCCCTAAGTATTCGATTGAATTCCTCTGCGGTCTTTGATTCGATTAAAATCCTCGCTTATTCGATTGAAATCCAAAATCTTCTTTCATTCGAATCCGTGGGAATTCAATCGAATGCTATAGTAAAAAAATCACCCCAGAGTGCAAATTCTCCAGGGTTTGCTCCGCGAAACATTTTTCGCTTCTACAGTAATCCAATCCATAAAGTTATGGTTTCCAAACCTCAAAATCATCAAAATCTAGCTTCCCTAACTCATTTCCTATAGTTTTTGTAAAATAGTTTTCCAATCACATACACAGAAATGCATTTAAACAATCATTAAACAAACCACATAGACAGTGGGCTTAGAGTTACCCACGTCGGATGGAGATTCCGGTCCGGTAGAGTTGGAGTAGAGAATTTTCCCTTCACGGTGGTGCGTTCCCACAATTTTTCCGGAGTCCGAAAGTGCTTCCGCGATGTGCCTGAACGGGACCTACGTTTTGTGAAATCGAAATGAAAGTGACGTTCCGAAGTGGCTATTTATAGCCTAATTTCCTTTTCCCCCTTTTTCCTTTTCTTTTTCTCTTTTTCTTTTTCTTTATCTACTGTAGTATTATTATTTATTTATTTATTTATTTTTAAGTTAGTTAAATATCTCCTGAGGGAGAGAGTTTCCCTCCAGGGCCGTCTCGGTCCGGTTTGATTGCGTTTTACTCAATTTCTCGCACGCCGGTTGCCCTAAAAATATTCCGGGCATAACGTCGTGATCCATTAATTTTTCCCTTCGACCCGGGAGTCATCACTCGGTAACTTTCGATCGTTTTATCGTATCCAAATATTCCACGAGCATTCCCCGGTGTCCGAAACGAATTCCGTTCGAGTCGAAACTCTCCCAGAGGCATGGGAAAATTATCCGAGCAACGAGGACCAAATCCCGGTCGCTCGTTCGGAGAGTCACTGGTTAAATCCTCCTTCCTAAATTCTTGGAATACCACTCGGCTTTCCACGACGGTCTAACCCGTGGGGTTTTCCGTACGCGAGAGGGTCGGGATGTTACATTCCACCCCCCTTATTTGAAATTTCGTCCTCGAAATTTGAACGTCGCTGCGTCCCTAAACTAAAGCTGCGAGAATTAGGGTTTTAAGGCGCACTGGACACGCATCGTCACTCAGAACCTCTAAAGATGGATTAGAGACACTAAAACCTCACCAACAGGACTGCATTCGAATCCCTAACTGTAATTCACTCGATTGAATTACAGAGTTCATCAGGCAATCGAATACCGCATTCGAATGCTGGCCGAATTCGATTGAATTTCGAATTGCATTCGAATGAAGTGCGGCCTGAAGCTGTTTTAAACGTTTCTTTTTCCCTCTTCTCTCACTCTCACTCGCTCCCTCTCTTCCCTAACTGAAACCCTAGCAGAGCTCGAACCCATTTCCCTTCCTCCTAGCTTCGATTCTTCAAAATTTTCCACTCTCCCTCTTGCAACACCCTAGCTAGTTGGCCTATGCTTAAGTCATAGGTTTCCCTGGCTAGGTAGTTGAATGGTGGGCTATGAACTACTACCGTTCTAGTTTATCAGTTAAAATTAGGGTTACTGAAAATACGGGCCAGTTGAAACTTCTTTTGGAAATACATGCATATGGAAAGTAATGAGCTGTGCGAGTAATATAACGAATAACGGCATAGCTAAAAGATAAGAGAGCATAAATACATACCTGTAGCGTGGAGCTTTAGCGGCAGACAGTACACATAGGGGCCCGAAGATACACAACATTTCATTTTAATATAATACATAAAGTTTATACATAGTTCTATCCAGAGGATAATAGTATACATAAACAATAGCAATAATATACAAACGCGGAAACTAAAAACAATTACGTACATGAGCGGCACATCTTGCTTCATGTACGGTACAACAACCTAACTCTGCAAACGGGGCCTGTTGGCCTCCACCTACTCGGAGTCTCCTAGTCCCTCCAGAGGCTCCTCCTCCTCACTGCTACTCAGATCCGTTACCGCCGAGAAGCGACGTGGGGCGAAGCGATGCTGTCGGGCGGTCAGTATCCTCTTCCGTGCAGTGGTACGGTGACCTCTGGCTCAAACTGGCAGAGTGTACGCACCTCGATCGGTAGCTGGCGTCGGGACTGGCGTAGGCGTCGGCTCTGGCTCCGAAGGAGGCATCTCCTCATCGCCGTTGAGGCGAATCGGGTCCCTGCTGCTGCTCCCCGGACGCTCGTCCACCCAAATAGGGTTTAGCGGCGAAGTGCCTGGGGCTCCAAGCCTCTGTCTGGGAGGATGATCCTGCTCGTCAGGTAGGCGTGCGGGCGCGTACGTGCTCGTCTCTAAGAGGGTGTCAGTGCGGTAGTTGCGCATGCGCGTGCGCGTGAAGAGCCAAACGTCCTTGGCTGCTGGTGAAGCCATAGCTGTGAACTGGCTCCTGTGTCTACTAACGGTTCATTTACTCGAGTATCCTCCAGGCCGTTCAGGGAGTTCTAAGTGATCATGCATACTCAAATCCTTCTGCTTATTATCTTGGCCTAGGGTCCTGAACAACTTTATCTAAAATTATCTAGGTGATAGGGGAACTAGTCTTTCTTACTAAGTCTGCGTGCTTATGAATCCTACAATTTAGTTATAATTAGGCTACTCATCTCAGGTCGTTCCCTTAACGTTACATATTACACAAACAACCATAAATGAATATTAATGCACATACAAGCATTCATCAAATCACATATATATAATTACATATTGCATGGGGGCATTGGGGATCTCTTACGCGTATCGGCTTGCCGGGTTAGCGTCCCACTTCTCCGCTTTCACACATACCGGCTTGCCGGGTTAGTGCATCTTTTCTTTAGGCGTTCCGGCTTGCCGGATTAGCTCTCTATCTCCTTACGCATACCGGCTTTCTGGGTTAGCGCTTTTACCTTTACTTCCTCCTTTTTCTTCTATCCATCCTTTACCTTCCGTGTCATTAACCTCTTCGAACCAGCCGACCTTGGACGACTGATTCGTTAACCAATCCAAACTTGTAAGGACGGGCGAGGTAACACAT
>QANU01076340.1:0-11789 GCA_003254905.1 Nissolia schottii | reverse complement strand
CGCGTGTCCTCTCTCGACCCCTCGGCAGTGGGCGGATATTGTACCCCCACCTAGCATTGCCCCTCTTTCGACCCTGCTAGGCGTGATAACCACACACCTGCAGGTATGCCATATCGACACCACATGTGGCAGGCTTCCACCTTCAGTATGTCCCTCTGACCTACTGAAGTGGGATCGTTTGGCTCTCATGATCACGGCCTGTACATGTTTCTCAGAATTTTTTCAGCATTTCTGTTCATACAGCATTTCAGCATTTCTCTCCTTTTAGTACCTGCAGCATGACATGACTTGTTCCCTATGGTTCAATTCATAATCTTTACTTATGCAGAATTACTTCTAGTCCTCTTAAAATTATCTTATCATGATGCATGGAATGCTAACAGATTATTGCACATACTGCACTTACATCAATTACCAATTACAGTTAAATCATTGATTGTTAGACTATGTGCCTCAAAACAGCTTCCATAAGACTTTCAGGTCTCAGACCGCTCAGCAGTACCTGAGGTTCGCTCAGCGGTCTGGGCCTGATCGCTCAGCGGTGAATTGGGACCGCTCAGCGGTACACTCCGCTCAGCGGCACCAAGGGCCGCTCAGCGGTCACTGACGAAACTTAAAACCGAATTCCTTATTTTCTTTCCTTTCTCTTCCCCTTTGCTCATGGTTACTCCTTGAGATTTTCACACATATTCCAACCATCAACCTATCTAATCCAGGTCACAGAACCCTTCAAAATCATCTCCCTAAGTCCTAACCAAGTATCTAATATACATACACATACATGCATAGAAACACACACACACATAGGCACATACAACCACCAAAGAGGTGAGTAAACTAGAGTTACCCACTTCTTGAGAGGCTGATTCGGTGAGGAAGGAGAGGTAGGAGAGTTGTTCTCCGAGCCTAGAGCGTGATCCAAGCTTTCCGGTGAAGTTTCTACAGCGTTCACGTAGCACACAGACAGAGTTTCGGCTAAGATAGGAATTTTTCCCATTTTTTATTATTATGGGACTGTCTATTTATAGCCAAAGGCTGCCCTTAAAATTTACCTTTTTACCCCTATGAAAAATTACAATTTTGCCCTTTTTATTTTCTTTAAAAATTAATTAATTCAAATGATAATCTAAATGTCCCATCAATGAATAGTAAATTGGATTTTAAATTATTTTCCTTGCCATCTGAATTAGTCACGTGGGCTGCCCTTTTTGCTTTTCTCCCGGTTCCGTTTCGGTCGTGTTTTATTGCTCGCAGTGTTGGTGCGTCGCGCACGGTCGTCCAAAAAATATTCTGTTTGTACCGTCGCGATCCTCTAATTTCCCCGGTCATGGGAATATCAATGCTTTAAGGCATTTGTGAATTTTTCTCCAGAGGAGTATTTTTCACAGATACCTTTAACACGTCATCGAGCCCTGATGACCGTAAACCGTTGTTCCGCTCGCGGTTTTGTTACTTCCCGACCGTCCCAATGGGATCGTGGGACTATCCTAAGGTGTTTAAAACCTTTTCCTGGTACCGGTTGGGTTTCCAGAGACTTAGGGCTCTCTGCTCAATTCCCGTTTTAGTGTCTGCGGAATCGTCCGAAACTCCGCAGAACTCCGTTTAACGGTCAATTTAATCTCATCATCCGATTCTGAGGGTCAGTAGGAATCATTTGAGTGTCATCCAACTTGGCCAAAACCAAGCAGAATAATTCCTACAGACTTCCACACATTTACTCTTACCCGAGGTTCTATAAGCAGTTATTCGGCGAAATTCTTACTAAGAAAAGAGCGGGATGTTACATTCCACCCCTTTAGAAAAATTTCGTCCTCAAAATTTAAGGGCAAGGATAGTTCATACCTCTCAAAAAATTCTGGATAGGCTCTCTTTATGTCAGCTTCTAGCTCCCATGTCTGCTCTTCTAACTCCCCGTTTGCCCATACTACTCGTACCATAGGCACCTCTTTGTTTCGAGTCTAGCGAATCTTGTGATCAATGATTCACTGAGGTGCGAGCAGTAGAGCTAAATATTCTCTCAGTTGTATCTGTTCTGGCTGTAACACATGGTCGGGGGACGCATAGTACTTGCTTAATTAGGAGACATGAAAAACATTATGGATGTTGGCTAAGTTTGGTGGAAGAGCTATCCGGTACGCTACAGGCCCAATACGTTCCAAGATTTGGAAGGGTCCGATGAATCGGGGGTTCAGCTTCCTGATCTTCAAAGAGCTTCCAATACCTGTCGCCAGAGTAACCTTTAGGAAGACATGATCTCCCTCTTGGAACTCAAGTGGCCTCCTCCGGTTGTCAGCATAGCTTTTCTGTCGACTTTACGCCGTGAACACTCTCTGTCGCAACATCTTCATCAATTCTTCTGTCTCTCAGATTTCTTCAGGGTCTAGTCCGCGGTACTGCCTACTGTCGTTCCAGCATAACGGCGACTGACACTTCCGGCCATATAAAGCTTCGAATGGAGCCATACCAATGCTAGCTTGATAGATGTTATTATATGCGAATTCCACAAGCGGCAGTATTTCCTCCCAATTTCTTGGCATATCCAGCGCACAAGCTCATGGCATATCTTCCAAAGTCTGAATAGTGCGCTCGGACTGGCCGTCCTTTTGAAGGTAATATGCGGAACTTAAGTGCAACTGAGACCCATGTGCCTTCTGAAAAGCAGTCCAGAATCTAGAAGTAAACCTGGGATCTCTGTCTGAGATAATAGAAGATGATACTCCATGTAACCTTACCACCTCCTTGACATATAGCTACACAAACTTCTCCAACGGGTAAGTCATCTTGATCGGAATAAAGTGAGCAGCCTTAGTCAATCTATCCACAATTACCCAGATGGCATCTACTCCTGTTCGAGTACGTGGCAATCCCGAAACAAAATCCATCGCTATGGCTTCCCACTTCCATTCTGGAATCTCTGGAGGATTCAGCAACCCTGGCAGTTTCTGGTGCTCGATCTTCACTTTCTGACAAACCAAGCACTTCTGTACCTAGTCCTCGACATCCCTCTTCAATCCTAGCCACCAAAACATCCCCTTGAGATCATGGTACATTTTGGTGGTGCCTGGGTGCATCGTGAAATGACTCGTGTGTGCTTATTTCAGGATATCTTCCCTTAAGCTGCCTTCCTTGGGCACGCAAATGCCACTGTTGAACTGCAAGATTCCATCGTCGTCTGTCGTCACTTCCTTGATCTTACCTTCTTCTATCGCCTTGCGAAACTTACACCAAGTGTCTTCCTAACAGTTCTCCTGAGCCTCTTCAACTCTGAGTTTGAAGTCACTACTGACCTGTAGAGGATACACTGTCAAACGGTTGTGTCGGCGTGCAACAGTCAAGTTGAGGTCACGAAATTCCTCTATCAGCTTTGCTTCCTGCACCATCATCTGAGCCATCTGCAATGACCTTCGGTTCAAAGCATCAGCCACTACATTGGCCTTCCCAGGGTGATAGTTAAGGCTGAAGTCATAATCCTTAAGGAATTGAGTCCACCTCCTCTGGCGCATATTCAGTTCTTTCTGGTCAAACAGGTATCTCAGACTTTTGTGATCCGAATATACCTTAAACCGCACTCCATACAAATAATGCCTCCATATCTTAAGTGCAAAAACTACTGCAGCCAATTCTAGATCATGCGTAGGGTAGTTTACCTCATGTTGCTTCAGCTGTCTAGAGGCATAGGCTATCACCTGGCGTCGTTGCATCAGCACACATCCAAGTCCAACACCTGATGCATCACAATATACCTCAAAAGGTTCCTGGGGATCAGGCAACACTAGTACCGGAGCGGTGGTCAACTTCTCTTTCAACTCACAGAAACTTCTTTCACATTCAGCGGACCAAACCATCTTTGCTCCCTTCCTAGTCAGCTTCGTCAACGGCAAAGCAATCTATGAAAATCCTTGGATAAACCTCCGGTAATATCCAGCAAATCCTAAAAAGCTCCGTAACTCTATAACGAAAGTAGGTTTCTCCCACGTCCTGATCGCTTCGACCTTACTGGGATCCACTGCCACTCCCTGGTCTGAGATCACATGACCCAGAAATTGCACCTTCCTGGCCCAAAACTCGCACTAAGAGAGCTTGGCGTACAACTTCTTGTCTCTTAGAATCTCCAAGACTATCTGCAGATGTCTAGTATGCTCCTCTTCACTTTTCGAGTACACTAGAATGTCATCGATGAAGACAATCACGCAATCATCCAAATACTCGCGAAAGATCCTATGCATGTAATCCATAAAGATTGCGGGAGCATTCGTCAATCCAAAGGACATTACCGTGAACTCGTAATGACCATAACGGGATCAGAACGCTATCTTAGCTATATCCTCTTCCCGTACTCTAATCTGGTGGTAGCGAGACCATAAATCAATCCTCGGGAAGATCTTTGTGTCCCTCAACTGGTCCAGAAGGTCATCGATTCTAGGCAGCGAGTACTTGTTCTTGATTGTCACCTTGTTCAACTGCCTGTAATCGACACACATCCTCATGGTGCCATCCTTTTTCTTTACAAATAGCACTAGTGCTCCCCACGGTGACGCACTTGGCCGAATGAATTGCTTTCCCATCAATTCCTCCAACTGCTTTTTCAACTCCTGCAGTTCCAACGGAGACATGTGATACGGCACAATGGAAATAGGTCCAGCGCCTGGCACCAGATCAATAGAAAATTCCACCTCCCATTTTGGTGGGAACTCTGGAATGTCATCGGGGAAAACATCTGGATAGTCTCGAACTACAGGAATATCCCCGACTTTCAGTCTTGCAACTCCACTTCCGACGATGCCAATAGGACATACCCTTACTCTCCTAACTGACAACAATAAAGAATCGGCAACTCCTCCTCTGGATCTACTGGGCTGATGACTGTAGGAGGAAAAGTTACCAGCTTCCTGGCACAGTCAAGAACCACCTGGTTGGCATTCAACCAATCCATCCCTAATATCATATCCAGTCCAACTAGGGGAAGACAGATTAAGTCAGTCACGAGCTGTCTTTCCTGCAGCTGAAACGGCCACCGCAGACATACTCGACAAGTCTTAACCGGCGATGCAGTGGGTGTGGATACAGCAAGTGTGTACGGCAGTGTCGTAGGAGATAAATTCAGCTCCTCTACACTATTGTAGGATATAAAGGAGTGTGACGCTCCTGAATCATACAACACAATCAAAGTTTTCCCGTTAAGTACACACTTACCCAAAATCAGACCGTCTCCATCTTGAGCTTCTTCTGCTGCCATGGTGAACACTCGTCCCTGACGTTGGGCAACCGGTGGAGCTTCTGGGCAATCCTTCACAAAGTGACCGACCTTCCCACATCTGAAGCGAACCCCTTGGCCTGCTAGGCACTCTCCAAAATGTCCTCTGCCGCATTTCGGACAGAGTGGGCAGGGATCGACTCTCTGGGGCACTCCCCTGTGTCTGAGGTCTTGCTGCTGAGGGTCCGGCCCTCAGTGGTCCCGGTCGGGGCTGATTTGGGGCTCTCCCCATTCCCTGCTGCGGCCTTGGCAGATACTGACCTCTGCCCCTTCCTGCAACTGATGCCTGAAACGGTCCCTTTTTCTCTGTTATGCTTGGGAACTACCTGCTTCTTCAAACCTTCTCTTGTACCTCTCACTATGTACCTCCACCAAATCTCTATTGGCCTCTTCTTGAGCCAGACGGGTGTTGACAAGGGTAGCATAATCTCGTACACCAGCCACGCTCAAGAATACCCTCAACTCCGGCTTCAGCCCTCGCTGGTACTTCGCACACTTCCAACCCTCATTAGGGTGCAGCCTGTGAAACACCCAAGCTAACTGTTTACCCGTACGCAGTAAACAATGCTCACTAGGTTGTTTTCTACCTGGTCGGAATACCTTAGTCCATTGTTAGCTTTTGAAAATAGTTGCTTAAGAAAATAGGGACCAATTTTAAACTTTTCATTTGCATTGAATAAATATGAAAATAGAGCCATGCAATGGAAGGAACAAATATAACAAAGCGTATACCAGTATAGTAACAACACATCTAATATACATCCATGTGGTCCATCATAACAGTCACATAGTTATATCTACAATACATAGGATACAAATAACATGTACATAAACTAAAATATCATAACATGAATCTAAACTACATAACATCAAAATACAAGGGCTTCTGGAATGCTACTCAGTATGCCCTTGGCAAAATCTGAACATCTATCTATCTCTGGGCTCATATCCTGTCATAGCCGCTCATGGCTCAGCCGGCGGCTCATCTGCGTCCTCAAAGTAGGAATCATCTTCGGTACCTGAAGTCATAAGGCAGTGGGAATGAGAACGGTAGGTTCTCAGTGGAAATAACTTTAGTTCCTGAGTCTCGTCTCATATTAGGTCGGACTTCAGGCCGCTCAGAGATTTCTAAGTGAACATGCATACTAAACATCCTACTGATTATTATCTGGCCTAAGTTCTGAACGGCTTTATCTACTTTACTAGGTGATAGGGGAACTACTCTTGCTTACTACGTTCTTGTGCTTGTTAACATTACGTTTACATACATATCCGTCTCGAGCGTTCTCTTGACGGTAATGACATAATAGCAAAAGCAGACATTCAGATGTTCATACATAACAGAATAAAGATATTCATGCCTAACAGAATGTATATATGCATAACAGAATAATAAACCTGCATGATAGAATAAACCTGCTTTTGGAATATATGTTATTCCCACCATAGTAATGCCCTCTATTGACATTAGTATGACGGAATAACCTTGCACCTCCAGGTGGTCCTCTGTTGACCCCTGCGGTGGGCTTCCACCTGCCGTGTGCCCCCTCGAGACCCCTCGACAGTGGGCAGATATTGTACCCCCACCTTAGCTTGCCCCCTTTCAACAATGCAAAGGTGTGGTAACCGCACACCTCCAGGTATGCCATATCGACACCACCTGTGGCGGGCTTCCACATTCAGGATGCTTCTTTGAACTCCTGAAGTGGGATCATGGTTTGGCTCTCGTGATCACGGCCTTTTCAGCATTTGGCATTTAGCCTTTTCAGCATTAGGCATTTGGGCCCTTTTCAGCATTGGGCATTTGGCCCTATTCAGCATTTTCAGCATTTCTGACTTTTCTGTACCTGCAGCATGTCATATCTTGTTTCCTATGGTTCATTTCAGAATCTTTACTTATCTCAGAGTTATTTCTAATCCTTTAACTTGGTTTAGCATGAATGCATGAAATGCTACGTATTATATCACAGATTACCTGGAATTCATAGATTCAGTACATATTCTTCTCATATTCACATACGGCATGTAGTTCATACATTTCAATTATCAATCATAGCTATGGCATTAAGTAGCAGATTATGTGCCTCAAGAGGGGTTCCATAAAACATCCTGGTCTCAGGCCGCTCAGCGAAAACTATTGTCCGCTCAGCGGTTTGAGCTCTAGCGCTCAGCGGTAGGAGCCTTAACGCTCAGCGGTAAGAGTTCCATCGCTCAGCGGTCTGACAACTTTTTAAAAATATTTCCACAGACTTTTATCCTTTAAGAAAAATATCTTTTCGGACTTTCCACGTGGACTTCAGACCGCTCAGCGGTAACCGCCTTCCGCTCAGTGTAACATCCCAGTTTTCCCTTAGCAAAGATTTCGCATAATAAGTCCGGTTGCGAACACTTTTAGAGGTTGGAAGCGTAAATTACAGGTGTCCGTCAAGCACCGGGACGCCTGTCGTAACATCCCGATTTTTCTTAGAAAAATAATTGTACACATAAATGCCATATTAATTTCTAATCATGATTAGAGAATAAAAATGGGAAATTAGTAGGTAGAATATCCCTAGGAAATAAAACATGTCGCGGTAGGAAATTCGGCAGACAACTGAACAGCCACTGTTCGCCGATGAAATTTCTCGACGCGGAAAAGGTGTCCGTGAAAATATTTCCCTGGAGAAAAATTCACAAACACCTTTAAATATTAATACCCTTAGGTAGGGGGGAGTTGGGGGATCGCGACGGTATAAACGGAATATTTTTCGGACGACCGTGCGCGACGCACCGACACTGCGAGCGATAAAACACGAGCGAACCGGAACAAAAAAAAATGAAATTTTAGCCACTGCAAGAAGAAGGGCTGCATGGTTTTGAAGAGATTTTTGGGCCAAAAATAATTTCCTAAATCATGCTTCCAAACTTCCCATCACCATGCTTCCTTACATATCAAAACCAAATCACATCATAAGCCATACCTATGCCCATACCTCCCACTATTCATCACATGTTATTAAATCCTAAAATCAATTAATTTCCCCCACCATTCAGCCACAAAACCGTGACTCCTTCCCCAAAATTCCAATTAAATTGTCCCCAAAAATTAAGCTTAGCCACTCCAAAATTTATCAAGGCCAATCACACACTCTTACACTTCCACACAATATCACTAACAATATTTTAAGTGACAAATTCCCACTAAATTCCAGCCCAAAAGTGAAACACCGCAGCTAACTGTTTACCCGTACGTAGTAAACAATGCTCACTAGGTTGTTTTCTACTATGGTGGGGTTACTTTTAGCCCATACTTTTAACTTGGAAAAATATTTCTTACTTGAAAATACGGACCAATTTGTAATTATTCTATTACTGTATCTGTTTGCAAATTAGGAGTCGTGCGTGAACAAGAAAACATATATATATACAAATACTAACGTACCTGTCAGTTATGGCGGTGACAAGATGGAGAAGTATAAATATACATATAAGCATAATCAAGGTCCATCATGTAATTACACATTTCTTATTAATAATTAATTACACAAACAGTTACCAAGAGTCATGGATCATGATACAAAATATTCGTCAATCTATCGTGAACGTCTTCACTTTGCTCCGGCCAAGAACGTCTACCACGCATCTCACTTGTCGATCCATTCGCTCTGCACACCTGGACCCATAAGGAGTGGGGGTGAGAACCTTTCGTTCTCAGTAGGAGTTCCTCGCGTTATCTATCGTTCATTACTCCGTTATCTTCCAGGCCGCCCAGGAGATCTCTACGTGTCATGCATACTACAATCCTACTGATTATTGTCTTTGTCTAGGTCCTGAATGGCTTTATCTACTTTACTAGGTGATTGGATAACTAATCTTGTCATTACTTAGGCTTCATTCTCATTAACATGTCGTTACTGCTAAAGACATAATAGTCGTCTTGGGACGCTCCCTTGACGATCCATAATGCATAAACATATATAAATACATACATACTTGCAGACATACTGGCATACATACATACATATATTCATGCCTTTGCTCATACATATAAATACATAGTGCATGGGGGAAACTTTGGGGATCTCTTACGCATACCGGCTCACCCGGGTTAGTGTCCTTCTTAGTCCTTCGCACCTTTGTAGCCGTGGCCTCGGACTATAACCTCTATTTTCCACTATTGTATCGACTCGGCGGCGCTCTTTACCGGTGTGGTAGCTAACCACGTAAGGCTCATAGGAGGTAAACATTGATTACAATTAGTGCAACCATTCCCTCTGGAATGGCGAGGGATCAGACCTATGAATGATCAGGCGTGGACGCGCTTTGACCGGCCCTATGGCGCGATCCGTTTCTCCTTTCTCTTTTAGTGGGGCCCCTTAGTCTTATTTCATTCATGCATGCCTATGCCCGTTTCTCATATCTGGGCCTATGCCCGTTTCTTATCGTGGTCAGGCCTCTCTGCCTGCGTTGCCTATGACCAATCCATCTTGCTGAATTGGCGAGGGGCGTGTCTGTAAGACTTTGCTAAGAGAATAGGGGTTTCCTAATCATATAACTAGACTCCTTAGCTATGGTCTACCGTGCCAACTGGGGTCGGGACCTTCCTAACTTTCTTTATTTCCTAGAGTTCCATTATGATCTTCATTATACTTTTAAGGTGAACCTCTAATTATCTAAGGTCGTCCTAACTCCTACGACGGCCTTGCCTCATGATGCATGCTCGAATTACGCGAAGACATACATAACTATGCAGGTTGGATTCCATAGAACCTTTAAAATCATAAGCTTTCAGGGAGCATTCGAATGCCTAAGGGTTTAGCATTCGATTGCTTCTTTCAATCTAATCCTTTGGGATTCAATTGGCTGAACTCCTTCTGGGTCTTTTATTCGATGGAAACCCTAAGTATTCGATTGAATTCCTCCGCGGTCTTTCATTCGATTGAAATCCCTCAGTATTCGATTGAAATCCAAAATCTTCTTTCATTCGAATCTGTGGGAATTCAATCAAATGCTACAGTAAAAAAATCACCCTAGAGTGCAATTTCTCCAGGGTTGGCTCCGCGTAACATTTTTCGCTTCTACAGTAATCCAATCCATACAGTTATGGTTTCCAAACCTCAAAATCATCCAAATCTAGCTTCCCTAACTCATTTCCTATAGTTTTTGTAAAATAGTTTTTCATTTACATACACAGAAATGCATTTAAACAATCGTTAAACAAACCACATAGACAGTGGGCTTAGAGTTACCCACATCAAATGACGATTCTGCTTCGGTAGCTTTGTTGTGCTGATTTTTCTCTTCACCATGGCATGCTCCACGAATTTTTCTGAAGTCCAGTAGCGCTTCCGTGATGTGCACGAACGTGATTGAAATTTGTAGAAGCTAAAAGAGAAACGTAATATTTTCCTTCTGAAGGAATGGCTATTTAGCCATGCTATTTTCTATTTTCTTTTTCCTTTTCTATTTTTCTTTTCTATGTTTTCTATTCTTACACTACAACAAAAAAGCCTATTACCGTCGCAGAGTTACCGTCGGACGCGACCCGACGGTATTACCATCGGACAAAATGAAATAACCGACGGTAACCGGTCGACGTGCGAAAAAGGCGTGGAATTACCATGGGATAGACTTCCCGACGCAAAGACCGACGGTAATGTTTTGGCGGGTAATGGCGGGAATGGATTTTTCGACGGTTATAACCGACGGAAAGTACCACCAGTAGAAAAGTGGCACGTTCAACCATTACCGGCGGAACCAGACGACGCAATTTTGTCCTTAATTTACCCTCGGATACCGCCGCCGGTAATGTGCAAAGAATTCACAGAGGCGCTTTAGCGGCGGTTATAAATGACGGAAACGCTAACGATACTATTTTAGCGTCGGTCAAGAGCGACGGTAACGGCATCGATATTTTCGAACGACACGTCATTAACGCACATAGTTACCGTCGGCTAACGCCGACGGTAATGTACAAAGAATTCGCAGAGGCGCTTTAGCGGCAGTTACAAACGACGGAAACGCTAACGGTACTATTTTAGCGTCGGTCAGGAGCGACGGTAAAGGCATCGATATTTTCAAACGACACGTCATTAATGCACATAGTTACCGTCGGCGGCAGCCGACGGTAAATGTGCATAGAATTCACAGAGGCGCTTTAGCGGCAGTTACAAACGACGGAAACTTTAACGGTACTATTGTAGCGTCGGTAATGACCGACGGTAATGGCATCGATATTTTCAAACGACACGTCATTAATGCACATACTTACCATCGGCTTTTGCCGACGGTAAAGTTCTTATAAATCCATCGCGGCCAGAACCTCTCCTCCCCACTGAGACCACACTTCTCCTCTCCTCTCTCATCCTCTCTCGCGCGCTCTGTATCGCCGCCGCCGCCGCACCGTCCGCCGCTGCCGCCGCCATCGCCACCACCACCGTCCGCCACTGCCACCGTCTTCATGTACGTATAACTGTGTATATATATATATGTATGTGTTGTATGTATGCTATATATATATAGATATTTATAATATGTATATAGGTAGTGTATATAT
>QANU01076330.1:5904-81388 GCA_003254905.1 Nissolia schottii | reverse complement strand
ACTGAATGATCTTTTCCTAGTGAGAAATGATGATGAATAAGGATGTGTCTGCAAGGATTCCAATAGTCAAGTTTGAAACAAATCAAGAAATAGAAATTCTTCCTTACTCTGAGAGTAAAACATTTCATTTGCTCATATCCATTAGTCATCTAACACGTCATCTTGTGGGTCCCACATATTTCAAACTAAACTCAAATGAGCTCACCATAGTTAGTTAAATTTCTCTCTCTTTCTCCGACCACATCTTTCATCCATAAATTTTAGATCTTTTCTCCCTTTTAACTTCCAGATCCTTTTATCTTTCACACACAACAGCTACCCCTTCCTCCCACTGTTGCAGCTTTTACTCAAAAATTCTTTTGCTAATACACTACAATATGATAGAAAAAAAAATACACTACAACATTTGCGATATTTTTTTAGATGTCACTATTAGGGGTGTTCATAACTCGAACCGGCCCGAAGCATTCGGGCCGAATCGGGTCTGATTTAAAAAAAATAAAAAATTTCGGTCCTAATACATACCGGGTTCAGGTCTAGCCTCGGGCCACTCGGCCCGGCCCGGTGACCCAGAGTGTGTGTGTGTGTGTGTGTGTGTGTATATATATATATTTTATTATTGTATATATATATATATATATTTTATTATTTTCCTTCATAATTATCTCCATTTATTTTGCATCCATTGGTTTTGATTTATGCTGTTGCTATGTTGTTTCTGTTTCTGCTTCTGCTGTTTCTATTTTTGTTGTTTCTGCTTCTGTTTCAATTCCATCTATTTTTGCTGTTTTTGTTGTTTCTATTTCTGTTTTTGCTGTTTCTATTTCTGCTATTTTTTATTTTTTTTTAAATTTATTTTGGCTCAGTCTAAACTTGAGTTTTTATTCGGCCCGAAGATGATCGAGTCTATCGAGTTTAGGGTCGGGTCCGGGTCCTCAAAATTAGCTCGGTCTAAATATAGGGCCGGGTCCGGGTATAGGCCAACCCGGCCCTACCCGGCCCACGAACACCCCTAGTCACTATTAACTCTCAATGAAGGGTGCTCAAACCACCCAAAAAGATATTAAAAATAAAATAGTGAAGGGTGACCAGCAGAGGCGTTGCTCCCGGTTGCCAGTGGAGGTGTCACTCGCGGTCGCTGACGAAGGCGCTGCTCACAATCCCCTATGAATTCGTTGCGCGCGGTAGTCGGGTAAGTCACCGGCGGAGTGGTGCTCGAGTGTTTAGTAGTTTGTGAGAGGGTGCATTGTGAAGGAGATGGTTTTTGGTGAAAGATGAAAAAAGATCTGGAAACTATAAAAAAGAAGAAGAAAATGGTTGGTGAAAGGGAGAAGCTTAGCTAACTATGGTTAGTTCAATTAGGTTTATAAACATATGGGACCCATCAAGATGATGGGTTAGATGACTAATGGATTAGAGCAAATGAGATATTTTGCTCTTAGAGTAGAGAAGAATTTCTCATCAAGAAATACATGACTAGGGTAAAGGTACATACCTATAAAGTTAGGTTGAGTATTTATAGGTGAAGGGGTGAATAAACTTCTTCTTTATTAACGTTGGATACATGTAATTCGAGTCAAAACTTACCAACAACCTCTTAGTGCATTTAAACTTTTTGGGCCATACTCCTATTTGTAACATAACAAAATAAGAAAAATAAGAAGAAAAAAAAATTCAGGCTACTGTATCTAGTGATCACACGTTTTTGAGATTTTGTTGAATAAAATAGTAAAAGAGAAAAATGAAAACACAATACATTGTTTTTAGGCTTAATTAAGTTTTTAGCCCTTGTAAAATTTTAAAGTTTGTTTTTAATCCCTGTGCAAAATTTTTAATCCTTGTAAAATTTCAAAGTTTGTTTTCAGTCCCTTTATCTGGTTGTGGTTAACGGCGCTGACATGACTGTTAACAGCGTTCATGTGGTCGTGCCACATGGCATAATTATGGCACATGGTACGTCACGTCAGCGTCGTTAACCCCAGCTAGACAGAGGGAGTAAAAACAAACTTTGAAATTTTATAGGGACTAAAAATTTTACACGGGGACTAAAAACAAACTTTAAAATTTTACAGGGGCTAAAAACTTAATTAAACCTTGTTTTTATTATTTTATTCACAAAATTTAAAAGGAGTATCAAAACAAATTAAAAATAAAAAATAAAAACAAGAATGAAACTAGATATTTGTATTTGGTATTTTTGGCCTAGGCTCGGTTCATTTGAATAAAAAAAAAAATGGATTAGGAAGAATTGGCATTAGCGTTACCAACCAATTGTTTCGAAATTTTTCCAAGCGCGCCTATTTCCGCCCAATTCATTACTTCCCGAGAAGCTGAACGAATCCCCTCCGTCCAATTCCAATAATCAATATCCAAGCGTCCACGTCATCGATCCGCAGCTCACCCCCTTCAACCAATCAAATCTCACCGCCCTCACCTATATATATATATTCACTCATCGGCAAGGTCTTCACCCAAGCAAAACCCAAAAGCTCCAAAAAAATCATCCGAACATGGCGAAGGGAGAGAAGAAGCCGGCGGAGAAGAAATCGGCGGCCGCGGAGAAGGCACCGGCGGAGAAGAAGCCCCGGGCGGAGAAGAAGGTTCCGAAGGAAGGAGGCGAGAAGAAGAAGAAGAAGGCGAAGAAGAGCGTGGAGACGTACAAGATCTACATCTTCAAGGTGCTGAAGCAGGTTCACCCTGACATAGGGATCTCGAGCAAGGCGATGGGGATCATGAACAGCTTCATCAACGACATCTTCGAGAAGCTCGCCCAGGAATCTTCCAGACTTGCAAGGTACAACAAGAAGCCGACCATCACTTCCCGGGAGATCCAGACCGCCGTCAGGCTCGTGCTCCCCGGCGAGCTCGCCAAGCACGCCGTCTCCGAAGGCACCAAGGCCGTCACCAAGTTCACCAGCTCTTAGCTAGCTCTTTAGGCCTTCTTCTCTGCTTTGTAAATGTAATCGGATCCTATTAATTTAATGCCGTTGGTTTCTCATGGTTTGCACCTTTATTCGATTCCATTTTTTCTCCTTTTTAAATTTCTTTCAAATTAGTATCAGTTTTTGCGGTTAAGAATGTGATTCGATATTTTATAATAATAATAATTCACATTGTTGCAATATACTCCACTTCTGACCAAGATTATTACTGTTTCTTTTTCAAATAAATTTTTTATAAGAATCATTGAAATGTTTTTACAAAAGAATAATGTTAATCACAAAGAAGAAATAGATATGTGTTCAGACTATGTCAGACTCAGAATAACAACAAAAGTGAGAAATGCAAAAGAAAAAAAAGAGTATTTTACCATCAAAACATAGGTACATACATTTTGATATATATGTACATTTTTATTCATCTTCGAAACTGATTACATAATCTAATCGATTTCGGCATGAACGTAATCTACAAAGACGAAGTTCTTCTGGAGCTCGGTTATGGCATAGGCTAAGGCAGCGCTGAGAACGGCGAGTCCAGCCAACACTATTCTCAGATTGGTCTCTGATGGGATTCCTGTTGTCGCACACAACAAGACTGTTGCACCTATTAGGATCTTCTGCCATGTTTGGAATGCCTCATAAGCTCCTTTGCATGATGAGCACTTTAGGGTGTGCTGTTCAAATCTATCCAACATCTACAAAATCAGCAAAAATAAGGGATGATAATTTACGTCCAAATTCAATTGTGAGATTTGTATCCCCTACACAAGAAGGGCTACAGCTAGATGTGAATACTCAATTGATATGGATTTGGTTGTTTGGAAAAAATGAGTTTTAGGTTGTGTTTCTACCTCGTGCTTTGATAGAACTGTTGATGGCAATGGTTGTTGGCTGCTTGTCCCATACCATTCTGGTTGGCTGTTGCCATGCCGCCGAAGCCAGTTTCGGAACGCCAGGACAAAGCGATCTGCCTGAGTTGGCGTGAAGGTGATGTTTGTGTACTGTTTGTTGATGTCGCCGCCGTCTTTGGTAGCTGAAAGGAAGATTTTCTCTTGGCCTTGAAGGACAATCATGTCGCCGTCGTATACCTTGTTTGAGGTCCAGTGCTCGTACCATCTAGGAACCACCTGAGACATGTATAAGCCAAGAATCAGAGCCCAAGTTAAGCATTCATTAAAATGATGACAATATTTAAGATTACTATGTGGTGTGGTTAAGCCAATTGAATGGAGCTAGTTCAGTAAGAAAATGACAATTTGGCTTGAACATATTATAGTATACCAATTCTCGGTCCCTTTATACTTCTGCCACATTATGTTGATGGGTCTCAGTTCACTAGCCATAATAATACCCACATTTTACTTCAACTCATGTGGCAACCTAAGCTCGCAACAATATCGCAGGTTTTCAAGAGAAAAGCTTAGTTGGGACGAGCCCTGAACCTTTTCAGGACAAGACAAAGAAACTGCCATTATAGTGTAAAATAAACAAATTCTTTAAGTTTTACCAATTAATTCAGACTCTAAAATCTGTAGGCCATTGTCATTATGACAAGTTATTTGTTTACATAAATCAGTGAAAGACCACATATAAAAAGCAGACTGGAATGCATATGAACAGAAGTGAAGTGATAGCGCTGAACGTAGAAATTTTACCTGCCACCAGGCAGGCCCTGGCACTGTGAACTGGAAGAAGTTTCGAGCGCTGCAAACAATGGAGCGAGTCTTACCAGGTGCCATGGGGACATTGAAGGAGCATATCCATATTACCCATTTCTGGTCACCAACTAGTGGAAGTTTGGTATCAATCTCAATTCTGCAATAACAACACCAAGTACATTGAGCTACGATAACAGCAAATGAAAAAAATAAAATAAAATAAAATAAAAAAACAAACAGCATCATAGCAGTTGAATGTGTGATACTGAATCCATCCCAGTACTGAGGAAACTTTGATGATATGCACATATTCATTTCACAAGTGTGTGAGACAAACATCTTTTACTTCATACATGATAGGAAGCTACCCAACGCTTTGCCCTTTAAGATGAACATTTTTTTTGGTGGGGGGGCACAAACTCAAACAGAATTATTACAAAATTCTTTCATTGAACATGGGAAGCAAAACAAAAGATACAACACATGACATCTACTTCTTCCAATGCAAAAGAAATTAGCTTACTTGTTCATATAATAACATGGCGCAACAAATTTAGAACTGATTCGTGGGTTCCCTTCATTAGCTCCCTCAAAGCCCCAGGGACCACTACCATCCATCTTGAATGGCAGAGGCTTGGCTTTCTCTCTCCTTCCTGTAACCTGTGGACATGGATCATTTTTTATGCTAGTAATTAGGGGATTATTTTTTGATTAAAAGTGATTAGGGAGTTATTGAATACCACACAATTTCAACTTTTGCAAATGCTTATCTAGGTAGTTTCTAAATTACTTATACATATTAGCTAACCATACTCATATTATTTCATAGGCATAGTGACAAACAAAAGTGTTAACTACCAGTCCCATAGAAAGACAAGGCACCTCTAATAGCTTGAGTGACGCATAATGCAAAGTTGCCGCAGTCATGTATTAGAAACATATGGCAAAATTTGAAGATCCTATACACTGACTTGCACTATGAGAGTAAAATTTTTAACACATTTTTCACAACAGATTGAATGTAAAAAAATTAATACAATGTAACAAATGCCAATCAAGGTTTCCCATATTCTGTTCAGTCAAAACGTTACCCATGAAGAGCAGAAGGCGGCTTCTCAATTTTCTTAGCATCACTTTTTGAATATGTTAATCATGCAGTAGTTTCAAGTGAGTGCAGACATATAATACATGGAACGAATTAAAAGTTTTTCCGTGGTCACAACTTCTCGCCAGACTCAGCAGCACTTATTATGTTAGGTTCCACTATCAAACAAGATCAAAATAAAATATTATCCACTAGCAAGCTGATTGGAAATAAAATATCCTCATTCTAGATTTCATCCTGAAAGGTATTATTTGTACCTTGTGATGAGCAAAATCAATGTGGGAAGGGTCAGAGACATTCTCCATGAGAGTATCGTAGCCATAGAACAGATCACGCTGAATGTTCACCGTGGCAAACTCCGGTTTTTCAAAGTCATCAGGCAACCTAAACAAGAAAAAACTCAACCAAAAAGGTCAATTAAAAAAAGAAACATTCTTTAATCAACATTAAAAAAAATTAAAAAAAACACATTGCACAACTTTTCAAGGGACCCAAACACACTATAGTTTAATGAACTTAAAACAATTCAAAGCAAATAATTTATTACACTAAAAGACAGAACCAAATCAAATCAAATCCGTTACATTGGAGGCTTGGAGGCATTGGCTTTCTCCCAGCCATTCTCATCAGGCCAAACAAAGAGTAAGCCCTGAGACACCATGGTAGGGAACCTGGTAGCACACGCTTTCGGGGATCGAACCGCTCGTGCCTCAGGGCCTTCAGAGGAAGCCTGAGGGATCCTAACACAAGATCCACACCCATCAAAAGACCACCCATGATAGGAACACTGCAAGTTCCCACCTTCATCAATCCTTCCTTCCTGCAAAAAACCAGAAAGACCCAATTCTTAATCGCAAGCCTCTTCCCTTCACCTTCTTCTCTTAGAACCCAACTCCAATAAAGCAAACCTCCACATTCATTCCACACAAAATCAGCTATGTTATTTGAATATAGTTTCTAGACACCCTAATTGACATATGGTAAAAAACAGACAAATAAAAGTATATTTTAGTCATGTAAGTGTAGAATCAAAATAACCTCTTTAAGAATCTTTCTCATCCATTATTAATTAAAACGATTCAATTCTTACATAACTTGAATTGACACTTAAGCATCAGGCACATTACCATGCCAGAGGCTTCCATTTCTAAGAACTGGATCAAACCAACACATGGTTGGTTGAGTCCTTCCTTCCTAAAGGGTCTCGAGTTCGATACTCAGGAAGGAACAAAACTTAGTCGGATTGACTAGATACTAGTATACAAAGACAAATATGAATAAGGCTGTATTAAAAAATAATAGTAATAAACAAAAATAATAAAAAAAGAGAACAAAGATAGAGAAAGAGTGAGTTACAGATAGAGGGGCAAGACGATGGGGGCACTTGTCGTCGAAAGCAACCCACTGGGAGTTGGAATTGTCGAACCAAACGACGATCTCGCGGCCCAGAAGCTGAAACGGCGTCGGAAAACGAGGGTTCAGATCTTCCACCAGCGAAACAGGGTACCAGTGATCCCTCCACGAGAATTTCGATTCCGAGCTCTCCTCAACTGGGTCTTCCTCCTCAATTTCGTTCCTTTCCGCTTCTGGTTCAACCGTTGTCGTGGGTGGCGCAGCGACGCGTGGAACGGTTAGGGAGAAGTTCCTTCTTCTGGGTATGTTGGAAATTGAAGTTGGTGGGGTTTGTTGGGTTAAAAATGGGAACTTTGTGAAGGAGAAAAGGGGAAGGGTCTTCTTCGGAGGTGATGAGAGTGTGAGTGTGGTTGATAAGGCAGAGGAGGAAGAGTTTGGCAGTGCCATCAATGGTGGAAACCAAAGAAAAAAAAGGTTTTCTTTTGTTGGGGAAGGTGGTGGTGTTGAGGTTTTTGGAGCTGCTGCTGCTGTTGTTGTTAAGGTTTGAACTTTGAAGAGGTTTTGGTCATTGCTGTGGGGAGGAAGATTGGGATGAGATGTAATAAGGGAATAGAAGACGATTGTTGTTGAGTCGTGCAAGTTTCAAATGTTTGTATTCTCTTCCCCTTTTGTCACTTCGGCTCTTTCCAGTTTTCAGACAAAGCTTTGCTCAACACTGTCATTGTCCCGTCATTTTAATTTTGTTGTAATTAGTGTGCTTTTTTGGATTATTTCCTCAATTGAAGGAATTATTGCTGTGCTTAATGTTCGCATTAGGAGTAATTTACATGAAATTGTTCGACGACAAGTGTTCTGAGTGAAGGTCAAAGTTTGCTACAAAGCTAGTCTCCCTAATTTATGGTCACAAATTTCCATTTCCATTTTTTTTTTTTTTTGCTGAGAAAAGAACAAAAGAGAAAGGGAAAAACGAGAGATGAAAGATCCAGAGCGTGTGGAAAGAGGAAATATCGGTTTCGGTGGAACAATTGGCGTCCACAAATTTGAGAGAGGGTTTGGAGGTTGATGCTACTGCTTGCTGCCATGTAGCATAGATGCCGTTAAGTAGTTGTGGGGCCAGGTGTTGGAATGTAGCATCTACAACTACTACTGCCACTACGCATGAATGAGAACTTGTAGGTGGGGTGGGGGATTTTGGTGAGGAAAAAACAATGGGAACAGCCAAAATCTATGGGTGGGTTTATTTGGCATGTGTAAGCGCTGCTGCACGGCACCTTGCCAGCATGTCCAAGTTGTGGTGTGGTGTGGCATGGCTACAAAATCACTACCCGACTCATCTCAACTCCAACAAGTTTCTTGCACAAAATTTCTCAATGCCGTTGACTAAGTATGAAAACTAAACGCCAAAACATATCTTGTAAAGAGGCCATTTGGTCATAGATTTCAACATAGCTAGTTCTTCTGCTACAGTTAGAAGAGAGGGCGGAGAGATCCCAGAGTTTTTTTTTTCAAAAGGTTTAAAATTCGATTCTTAATTTCTTTGAAAAAATTGTGTGCATCACAAGTTAAAAAAATCTTGAATAATAAAATGTGTTGAAATATAAAATCATTCAATTATTTTAATTAATTAACTTAAACTATTAAAAGAGAGTGTTTTTGGCATGTTATGCAAACTATTTAAAAACTTTTATTAAACAAAAAAAATTATAATAGCATTACATTCAATTTTTGAAAGAATTTAGATAATTCATTCAAAGAATGTGTAAACTCTGGTATCTCATAAATTTAAGGGTATTAATATCATAAATTTTAAGATTTAGTCAAATGTTGCTCTAATTCTAATTACTCATTATTTTAAATTTGTGATTAAATTTCAGTTGTTCAAATATAATGTGATACCAATACCTATACAAAATTTTTCTTTGCAATCGTATCTAGAATATAATTACTCTTCCCAACACAAGGTACGATAATTGTCCTTCCCGACATAGGTTTTGTCCTTCTCGAATCTTGAATCCAAGACCTTTTAAAAAAGGAATCACAAATTTACCTACCACTCGGTCAACCTTTACGAAGGATCAACCTTTTAAAAGACTAATCATAATACATTTTTTTTTTTTGGTTTTGAAGAAACCGTCGTAGTGACATGACTAACGTTTAAGTTTACACAGGAATATTTCAGACCAGCTGAGATGAGTGTTAACGGACAAAAGGAATTGTATTGTAGACAACATCAATCCACGGCTACGTTGCCTTTTTAAGATTCACTAAAATGCATAATTGAATGAGAGAATTGCTTTAACAAGAGGAATTGGTCCATAGATGTTCCTTCCGTTTAAAGAAAGAACTACTGCAGTTGACTGAAAGTAGTGATGATGTTACACACTAGCCACTTAAAGCGCATGCCAATCTTCAATCAAAACAAGCTACAAATCTAAATTGAAGAAAGAAACTAGGCTTTGCAAAAAGGTTCAAGCTGCTTGCCATGATGCTACTGAACCTCAAATTATTAGTGATTGTATTGTCGCGAGAGAGGGAGTATAAATTTGGTCATTTGCAAACTGATTACTTTGATACAAATACGACTTGGCATGATTAATAACGTTGCCCATCTTATTCAAATCACTAGAGTAACAAAACATGTAGATTCAATAACCTCTTATAGAAAAGAACTCCCATCCTCTAGGTTATTACAGTTACAAAAATTATATTCATCTAAGTCATTTAACAATGACCATAAGGAACAGATTCAAATTCCTGTTCTTCAAGCAACAAGACATGCCATAATCCACCAGAACTGTGAGAAAAAGGCTCCTTTCAAACAATGAGAAATTCTTAGCTAGCATAATCCATCACATTAATTTTTTAGGTGCTCAAATCATTATTTAACATGTATAAAAGGTATATTTAAGGATAAACACACTTCTACTATAGTCCCCACCACCTTATACATGTCAAATAACGATTTCGATGCCAATGATTAACTATGCCTAACTAAAAATTGCTCTCGAACAATAAGCATATATATGAGAGCTAGGTCTTCAAAGTTCAAACTCAAATCGGGTAATTCACAAGTTGCTTCATTTCTTGGGGTAAGTTTGATGGTCAAGACCAAAGTCACTGGAGCCAGTGTTAATGTAAGGCCCTTGGAAAGTTGCTTGTGGCGGCAGTGGCTTTGTTGGGTCAATAACAGGCTTCTTCGATGACCTATCCAATACAAAATCTACAACGAATAACAACTTCTTTGACTGAAAAAGCAAAAGGAAAAATGAAAACAACATTTGAGTAGCTAGAAAGGGTGTCTTAGCTTTATACCTTCTTTGTCCACTTAGGTCAATTTTGATTTTTATACGCATCCTTAAAATTAATGTATTTAAATTCAATAGTATTGAGATACATTAATTTTAAGATATGTTTGAAAATCAAAAGAGTCTTACATAAGTGGAAGGAGGAGGGAATAGTATGCAAATGAGGATTTGGTGCTACAGAAAAGTAAATCCTTTCTTTTGTTCACTTCTATTTTAAAACCATGATTAGAGATTAAAAATCATATTGAAATGTAACGCAATATGTAATATGTATTCTCCAAACAGATTGAAGTGAAATGAAATTGGGTTATGCAATGTTTGAGGCGTGCAAACTAAAATTCAAAAGATATTGTAAGCATACAAATGGAACATAAGAGTTGTTGTGATGTGAATAAAAGTGAACTCAATTCGCTTGACTTACGCCATGTAGAAGGGAAATGCCAAGCCAGCTGAAGCAAAAGCAACAATTAGATTGCGTGCACATGCCATGGATCCAAATCCCTGCTTAATAACAAGAACAAGTGAGGAATTAGCTATCAACACAATTGCAAACCCTAAATGAATTCCAAACAACCTTTGAGGGAGGGTTTGGGTCAAATTCAGAGGAATTGAGGAATCAGGTGAAGACCTATCCTCTCATAAATGATCCAATTGTGTTTTTCTGAATCTGGAAATCAGAAACTACGCTCAGAGGAGCAAGCTCTTTTCTTCGCCCTTTAATTTGATAAAATTTAGAACACTAATCCCTAACTAAATGCTAATAGAGTGTGCAATAAATTGTTGGGTGAAATGACACTCACAGTATTGAGGAAGATGAGCTCTTCAAGTTCTTTTTTTTTTTTTCTCACTAGATTTGGGTTTTCTGGGTTTAAAAAGATTGAGAAACGGAGACGGCCCAACCCAATATTTAGTCGTAAGTTACACAAATATTTCCATCATATTTATAGCATCAACAATTATATAGTTGTTGGATATGATAAATTAGGAGATTCCTTTGGTACCTTGATAGTTGTAAGATAACAATACCCTCTTATTATCAAGTGACTCACGTTTAATCATGAATTCACTATATTTTCATATAGTTTTTATTTTTAAAAAATGTGGTTTAATATATGTCACTTTATTTTACAAAATATCGACATCTTAAAAAAGTTGAGGATACTGGAAAAAAAAATCTACTGACAAATTATGGTTTTTATTTGCTTAAAAATGAAAGAATCAACGCAGACTAATTTGATAAAATTATTCCTAAACACAGACATCTTTTATTGTAAATTTGCACATTCTAATTGACCCTAGAGAGAGTACAAATTTGAAGCAAGAATGTGATTCATAGTTGATTTCAAAAACTGAAATATTTTTAAAACAAAATCATCTTTGCTAGGAAAAACATCTTCAACTGTTTTTCTCAATGAAAACCTAGTAAATTTGGCATCAAGAGGAGTGTGTTACAACTAAACCTTCCCGCAACACACTTTATTTTAAACATAAAATAAATTAAGAATTTAAAATTTCTATATACTGATAGTGTAAGATATTTTTATACTGTCAACCAATCAAATTACGACACATTACCATAAATAATTGACTTTCTCTCACTCTTTTAAAAGTCATACATATCAAAATATTTGATTGGATATCAGTGTTAAAAACTCTACACTCTCATTGAATAGAAATTAAACTCATAAAGTAAACATATACTTAACATGATAAGAAAGAATGTTAGTTGAAGTGCTAACGAATAAACCAATGAGATTCTGTGTACAGCTTGGCTACGTAACTGAAACGTGAATAGTCTCTAATAAAGCGGCTTAAGGTGTAAAAAAGTCACGCCAGCATGAAACATCCATTTTACACCAACTCTAATAAATTGGCTTCAAATAAATGCTTACCCTTATACTAATTAGGAACACAAAAGGTTTTACTTGCTATATAATTAGATAATACAATGCAATGAATCGATTATGAAATGACAACATGATTTAGCAAATCTAGCTTATTATAAGATGGTGGATGAAATTCAAAATTAACAACAAAAGATTGCAATATAGGCTGTCATCATTGCAATATCAATATTCTTTAGCAGCTGGTTTGGATCAAACATCAAACTGAGTCATCAGATTCGTCAGAGTCACTCCTGTCAGGCTCCCCAGCATTTGTAAGTGTTTCTGGAACATCATGTTTTGGTGCAGCAGGTGCAGGTTTTTTACCAACACCTCGGGCATTCTCATCAGCATGTGAATCACAGTCAAGGAAACAAAAGTTTGTTTGTACAAGTAACCGTCAGCATATCAAATTTTGCAGACCATATATATTCCGGTCATCCACATGCAAATAACTAGATATCTTAATATGTTATGTGGCGATTAGGGATGGTAATTCATTAGCACACATTATCATAAATCAATGTATCATGTGGTGATCAACATACATTATGCATAAAAATGGTGTGTGAATAGCATATCTAATATGAATATGTAACTGTGTATCCCTAAAGCAACAAACTTGATTTTGTATATGATGCAATTACTTACCCTAGTTTGTCCCACGAACCACCTCAAGAAGAGAGAAAAGAAATGTGTTAAAGGGCAAAGAACTAAACAATGACTTTGATCTCAGCAACCAATCATCCATGCATCCATTCTAAAGTAGAACAATAAATTTGCACATCTTCACTAAATTCCTATTTGAGAAAAACGAAATATGATGTAAGGATATCAAGATTGTCAGCTGTTCCTCCAGCCATGATTTTGAAAAGATCTTTCTCAACACGGGAGACAAGCTCAGGCTGAAAAATGGAAGATGATAAAGAGAACATAAATATTCATGAATAATAATATTACACGTTGTACATGTGTATGCGTGTGCGCTCATGTGTATATATTTTTGAGAGTAAATGGGTCAAAAGTGAAGAGAATACATTGAGATCAGGTTCTCTGCGAAATCTACGTTTGCGGGCATCTCTCATGGGTGGGGTGAGCCCATGTCTGTACTCAATTTCATCAGGAGCAGCATCACCAGATTCCCTCAACATAATCATCTGCTTAATGGATTCGTCAAGCTAAAGCAAGTTACTTACAAGAATCAAATAAACTAATAGTAAGATCATTAAGAATTATTATTACAAAGACTAAGCAACAATGATGGGCAGAATAACTAACCTGGCCAATATCTGCAGTCTTAATCAAAGAGTTATCGTCATAAGTTTTATAGGATTCAACGACGCAAGGAAGATCCAACAGAGAAGCTGGGAATTGTTCATTCCCAATCATAAAGGTGCCGCTTCTTCCATCCTCACCAAATGACAAATCTAATGACTTGTCTTCAGAAGATGATGAAGGATCATTGCTATCATTCAAGAGACGCTCTATCCGCTCCGCAACGCTCGGCGGAACTCTAAGTATGAATTGCTCCTCCATAGCTTAACTGGAATGAATAGATTATGTCACATGACAATTCAATTTCAATTGACCCAATCCAATTAACTGAACCTCAAGCAGTTATGCATTCAATTATCATTTTTTAAAATTTCCACAATTTATATTTTAGAATAAATTTTTAAAAAAATTATTCAATATATTTTGCTAACAAACTACAAGGGATTCAAATCCTAGTAGCTTTGACTTCCCATGTTCTCCTAAATCATGTGATTAAGGGTTTTCCAATAATAACAGCCCAAGAGAACAAGAATTGAAAACCCTGGATGAATTCCAAATGCACCTTATATATTGGAACAAACTACAAGAACAAAAAATTCCTAATGCAAAACCATAAAAATTGAAGCTTTGTGACTAACTCATGGGAATAAAGGGTTAGTCAGGTGAAGACCTACCTCTCAGAAGTGACCAAGTGTTTTCCAAAACAACCCTGATTGCGAACACAGTGTGCAGGGAAATGTTGGGTGAAAAGGGAGAAAGGGCACTCGCAGGAGAATAGGATGATGAGGAAGAAGAGCTTTTCAAACAGATTTTCTTTTGGTCGGATTCAAACAGAGTTTGGGTGGGGTTCATGTTTTTTTGTTTGGTCGCCTTATTTGGATTGAGGAAAATTGAGTTGAGAAACAGGCTCGGCCCAGCCCATTTCGTAACTGGTAAGCAGATAGTCTATGAATCTACTCCAACGTACACAAATATTCCATGGATTTACATAATATTTTCACAAACCTCCTTGTTCAAAGGAAGTATGGAAGAGAGGTTTTTTAATAGACACAAGTCTAATACCGAGTGATTCTTGTATTGGCACAAGTCCCTTCATCTTGAGGCACACTTTTAATAAAAGTGTATCTTATTAACTTTATTTAACATATACTAATGCATTTATTGGTCTTATAACCTTTGTAGCAAGTGTGCTTAAAGATGAGGTGGTAGACTTGTGTCTATCCAAGAACTTTCAACACATCATATCTAGGCATATTCTCTCTCTTTTCTTTTGAGTAATATTTAGGCATATTCATATAAAAAGTGAGTCACATGTGATATTCAAGATGCACTCATGTTCATGTGTCTCATCAACTTTTATGTGAATATCCTTAGATATGAGGTGTTGGAGTTGTGTTTATGCAAGAATTTTTCAGTACGAATTATGAATATGAACTTGTGATATAAAAAATAGAAACAGTTGCTTAGTCTCGGTAAACAAATCTATTATTGAGGATTACAAAGGAGATCTCTAATGCTACAATACTATAGAGATCACCTATGCACGAAGAGAACAAAAGGAAATGTAGTGACCACAATTTCATCAAGTAAATAATTTAAGATATAAAAAACAAACATTAACCAAATTAGGAAAATGTTTATCCCAAATTGTCTAATTTGGACAATTTAAGATTCAATATAATGTGCGATACGGTACAAAAATGTATGCACACTCACGAATATTGAATCTCAAACGGGAAACTAAGGTTTCACTCAAAACAATTAACTATAATACAAATACATAGAATACAAAGCATAGCAATTAACAAGCATTTCAAACAATCACAAAGACACAAGTTTTAATACTGCATGCAGCAGAGACCTACTAGATTTTGGTTCACCAAGAAAGGGATCTAAGTGATACTGAAGGAAAGCAAATACAATGAGTTCATTGCACATTAAATTCTTAAATCTAATTCAAGAAATAGACAATTCACATTACTAGGAGGCTAGGAGTACACTAGCCATTGTCCAAAGAAAACCAATGTTTGGTTTGATTTGTAGAATGTCTAATATGATTTGAGTAAATAAAACCATCTCTTATACAAAAACTTCCATTCATTCAATTCTTTCATTTCCTGCAGGTACTACAATTAAGGAGAATGACAAAGATTAAAAATCCCCACATGTAACACAACACTCACATCATTCCTATCACAAGTCACAACATTCAATGTTATTCTCACTCACTCGCCCAATATCATCTACTAATACAAATTTTGTTAGGAGGATTCCATACCTTCACTACGCATTCTATTTTGGTCTTTTAGCAAATTAGCATTGTTCTTGTAGAAAATTTAACCATCAAAGACAAAATACAAAAGGGACACTTGTATGGAAGTTCAGAGAGAATGAATGTTTGATGCATAAAGATTAAAAGTAGACCTCCATATTACGGGTACAAAGTAACACAAGGAGTCATGGATAACTACGAATCATATGTTTCGGAAGCATATCGATAGGCATAATGGAATTTGACAAACTAATGACCAATATACGTTTTCTGTCCCTCTAGGGAAAGAGAAAACATCATAATAGATCAAGCTTTTGAAATTGAGTTGATCAATACCCAAATTTGCATAGCAGATCAAAATGGGCAGAATCGGTGAATGTTGAAAAGGGGGAATAAGGGGTTAGGGATTTGCCGCACGGAGGGAGGAGAGAGAGGGGGAGGGTGATGGTACCTTAGAGGTGCCGCCGGCAACGATTCGCAGGGCGGAGGTTGAAGCCGTGATGGCGCAGCTCAGAGACGGTGAGGGTGAAGGAGGAGCGTCTTTCGTCGGAGTGATGCGTCTTGCGTCGGGGGAGTGCGAAGGAACGGGCTGCCCAAGGGTAATCTGAGAGAGGCTTTTTGGGGATCGGGCCTAGACATGGGCCGGCACAAATATGGAGGGGCCAGGGCTAGCAATTTTGAGACGGGCCCAGCCCTCTGAAAAGGGCCAAATTCATGCCTCCGTATCCAATCGTTTTTTAGTGTTGGAAAGGATAAATGATGTTTATATATTTAAGAATCAATGCGTTCTAATTTTATATAAAATATTTCGCTACACTTGGAATTTCTATTGCAACATTGCATTTTCATCATTGAATTTCAGACACAAGATTGTTGGAGAGACCTAAGTTTTTGCCTACACATCTCAACCATACTTATAAGTAGATTTGTAGGTTAAAAATTTAAATTTCCCCAGCAATACTTTTTCAGACACTAGAAAATGTTTTTGTTTTCACACTCATTTTTAGCCACATGATAGAAAAAAAAATCAAAATTTCATGTTTTCTAGTGACTACACTTGGCATGATAAAGACACAGGTGCCTGTTCGGTTGAGATACTGCTAAATGCAATTGCAAACCCAATAGACTTCTTGAGTAGTGTGTTGCGAAAAGAGCTACAATTCTCCTTTTGCGGATAGAATATCATAGAACATCAAAGTTTGCAATTATAACATGAAAATCATAGGCAAAAGTTAGTAACTTAGTCAAATCTTGGAACAAAGTTTTTAAAGTGAAAAATTTACTTTAGAGTATACTAAAAATTTTCATCCTAAAATTGATAAAATGTTATTGAGTTCAACTTCTTCACTTTATTGATCTAAGGTGTGTATTGTGTCACGATCATGACCATCATCATTCACAGATAACAGAATCAGCATGAATTTTGTACTTCTCTTCAATTGAAGCAAAAAGCTTGCTTTATTCAAAACTATAGGCGAACCATGCAAAGCAGCTATATCATGCTTACTGAAATATCCAGAAGCTAGAAAAATCAAAAGCAAAATGTAAATATGAAAACCCAGAATATTATTAAAATCCACCATGCATTACGAGTACACGAGAGGTACACTAACATATCTAAGAAATATCATGTCTCAAGGACAAACAATTAAAAAAAGCGACATTCATTCAAATTCTCCACAGAAGAGAATTCAACAACACAGTTAGGTCTCATAAACATCCAAGTACCATCAGACTATATAAAACCTATAAAATTTTGTGATTCAGCATTCATATTTTCAATAGAAATTTATCATTTAACAAGCATGCTTTGCTGGGACTGGGTTTCCTGCTGCTGCTGATAATTCAACGGCCTCCTGAAAAGCATAATGTGTGGCTCGGGGCGGTGAATCGCATAATGAACCCAACCACGGCTCTGCTGAACACCAATTGCACGCCACTCATTCTGTATGATCAAACCACAGAGCACTTAGATTAGATTGTCACCAAAATACAAAAAAGCAGCAGCAACAAAAAAATCTGCATAACATAGAAAATCCCAAAACAACACTAATTAGTATGTATTACTATGTATTAGAACAAAGAAACCTCAAAGTTTTCATATGCTAGTATGCTACAACTGACGCCCAAAAATACAAAATATAAAAGCATAATCATCTTCAAATCCAAACTTATCAATGGATTAGCGGATGATTAAATTTGAACCAAAATTAGAGACATCCATTCCTTGATTGAATAAATAATTAACAATACATTTTCATAAATTTTTAGAAAATACTTGTAAAACAGTACTCAAAAAATACTTCCGATCAGAAGCAACTACAACATGCTTCTAGCTTCCAGAAAACAAAGAAGAAAATTGATTTATTTTTTGTTATGCATTTTTAATAATCTTACAAAAAAAAAATAACATTCTTACAAAATTAACACAAACAAACACATATCTAATCCCCAGCAGATTCTCTTCATTATAAAAATATGCAAAACCTAATGGAAGGTTTTTCTTCATCCGCACACAAAAGTTCATCAACTCCATTCAATTTCATAGCAGAGCTCAAATGCTAACATAACAGAAGTTCTCTTAAAATTTTCAGAATTAAACCCTAAACCGCAATTTTTATTTTTTTTTAAATCCTCAGAATTTTTATATATTCACATGACCAGACATACAGCATACTTCGACGAAATTTAACACGGAATCATGGAAATCATCACAAAGCACATATCAATCAACGGAAGCTCAAACACAAACAAACAGTAATAACGTACTTCAGAGAGAAGGCGATTCTTGGGAAGCAGTTTTGCAACTTCGGGTGTCAGGACCACATGCCTGAACCGATTATCAGAAGGAAAAAAAAATCGACAAAATTAAATTAGTGACAAATAAGAAGAAGTGATCAATTAGCAAAGTAGTGTGTGTATACCTGTACTCGTAAGTGTCATCAAAGTACTTCTCGGAGTATTGGATCTGACCCATCGCACAAACTAGGGTTTCTGACTTTGCTCCGTTCAATCTGCCAAAAAAAGATGAAAACGAAATTCTCACGGAAAATAATAGCAAAAACAAAATCGAATTCTCAGAAATCAAATCAAATTGAAATTGAAATTTGAAAGAAGATGAAAGAGAGGGAAAAAAAATGGTCACTTACCAGAGAAGCGAGAAATTGAGAGAGCGAGAGAAAATGGAGAGAAGAGTGTATAACTGAAGAGGGAAGGAATATATCTGTGGCGGAATGAGTGGGAGGAGGAGGGAATCGTAAATTCCTTTTTTATATTATAACATTTTACGGGAATTCATTTTAGGTTTTATATATATTTTTTCTGATTATCATTTTAAAATTGAATGATTAATAACGGCTAAGAAAAAGCAGTGCTTGATTTTCACTTTTAAATTTTGAAATTTTCCCGCCTCGTCATGGAATCGAATTTTCTACACACTTGACAAGCACTTTCACTCCAGGGCGTGGATAAATCAAATCAAATCAAAATAGAAAAACATTGCATATGAAAACCCAACGGTAATTTCTCAGCCGTATAACCTGGATTACTTGTTAAAAATATCAGTACCTATTAAATTATATTGTTATTTGGTATACATAAATAATGTAATTAATAATTTGCATTACCATGTTTGGTATATTAAAAAGATTATCATGTAATCTATGTATTTCATCATAATGCTTTCTAAATAATAATAAAAAAAAGTAACAGTAAGTAAAATAATTAATTAATTAATTAATTAAAAATAACCATAATAATAAAATAAAAATAATAAAAATCAGTTGACATGGTAATGGTGGTGATGGGTAGTCGCAGTGGCAACTGTAGTGATGGAAATAAAGGGTTGTGGTGGCGTTGACAATGATTGTGGTAGTGGCGATGACAAGGATTATGGTAATGATAGTAGAGGTGGCGGCGACGACAACAGATGGTGGGTAGTCGTAGTGGTGGTAGTTGTGGCGACAACAATGGTGATGATGGTAGTGATGGTGATGGTGACAACAGTGCTGATAATGGGTAGTGGCGATGATGATGGTGATGATGATGGTGATGGTGGTGGGTTGTATATGTTGTTGGCGACGGCGGCGGTGGTGAGAGTGGTAGGTGGTTGTGGCTCGTGGAGAGATGAGTGTTTATGTTAAAGATATTTTTATCAAAATAAAAGTTAAAAGATTGTCTAAAAGGTAGTAATATAGATAGATATTTCTCATTAGTGTAATATATATTATCACTTTGAAGGTAATGTGGATCGAAAAATGCTCCATGTACACCCATAAACCATACACCCGTACATACACCACTCTTTTATACGGTTTTATACACAATCAATGATAATTATACGTATAGTGTATAATTATACACAACGTGCGTGCCCCAATCCCGAACTCATTCTCGTCATCGTTTTCACTCATCGTCTTCAACCTCTCATCCTTGTTCTATTATGTTTGTCGTCGTCGTCATCGTCATCATCATTCTCTGTCATTCTCTCATCCTCTCATCCTCTTATTATCGTTATTCATTCTTTGATTATCATTATCATCATCCTTTCTTTGATTATCATCTTATCATCGTCATTCAATTTTCTATTATGTTTATCATCATCATCATAGTTTTCATGATTTTTTCTCTTTGATTTCCATGGAGAGTTTTGTTCTTTGACGTCTCTGTGAAATTCTAATGTACTGAAGCTTCATATGTTATAATGCTCATTCATTACTAACGTACATATGACAGAAAATTAAATATGCAGACATTAAATGGGCATAGGTGCAGACATTAAATGGGCTTATGTGCAAACATTATCCGCATGTCTCATGTTTTGTCTTTGTTGAGGAAGAGGATGTGCATTTTGGCATATTCTCAACCTTTCAACAATTAATGCATAAATATTATAAATATTTTGACACAATTTTTTACGTATTTTCATGAATAAACATTAGATGGTGTGATATAAGCATTATGTATTTGCCACAAATGCATAAAAATGCAGAATTTGATGTATTGTAGAATGTGCAAACATTATCCACAGGTCACATGTTTAGTTTACATCACTGTGATTTTACTCAAATAAAAATAAATCTTGACTTTAAAATTAACGAGCATAGGTCTTGTATATTTTGTTCTTTTCGTTCCTCCTGTCAATTATGCTTTGGTTTTTTTTTTTTAACTTCTTTCTTTCTTATTTAAAAGATGATAACAAGCAGCAACATCTTCAATCACTCATCTCTCTAACAAATCCCAGATCTTGCGCATGAGATCGCAGAGAACGACGAGATCGAAGAGGGTGAAGAGAGCGGAGAGCAATGAACAGTGAAATTTTTCGAGAAAGAGAATGAAGATAAGGAACATGAGTTCACGCGCGTGTTGGTAAGAGTGGGAGAAAGAGTGGATGAAGCGGTTATTTTAGGGGTTCAGTGTATTTTAATACTGGTGTATGTATTATGTATGAGATATGGGTGTACATGTAGCATAACTGAATGTGGATCACCTGATTAATCCACATTACTAGCAACATTGGTTTACCAAACAAGTCAATGTGGATTGTTAAATAATTTAATAGTAAGATTATTAGTTATCTATCCACATTACATCATACCAAACACCTCCTTGTAAAAAAGATAATAGAATATCATTTTAGACGATTTAAACATGATGGAGAAAATCTTGAAAAAATCCAATATAAATATTTGATCAAATTGATGGTAGCAAAACCATTGAAAATTTTAAGGATTAATATTCTATTTGGTCTATAAACTTTTTACGTTTGTCATATTTGGTCTTTAGACTTTAATAAATACACGTTAGTCCATAGACTTTACAAACATTAAACTCGTTAGTCCCTCCATCCATCAAACCTTTAACGATTGCAGACATGTCTGTTAACAACATTTTCCTCTCCTATCTCCTAATTTGCTCTAAAATGACATCGTTTTGATAGTTCAAAAACCAACTTAACCAAAAAGGTACAGTGACAGCTTATTCCCTTCACCCTCACTACCACCACTCCCTCGTTCCCACATTCTCGTAACTTTTGTTTTGAAGTCCCATACAATTTTTTTTTTGATAATACTAGTTTACAAAACTTATTTTTAACATTGACTTTGTTATTGTATTCAAATAAGTAAATATGAGACTAAATATTCATTGCTACGGATGTCTTCTAAAAAAAATGTTATTTTATGAAGAAAAAAATAATAATTTAAACAAAGTTATTATATCAACAAAATGTTGAACCAAGTGGAAGGAGTTTAAGTTTTTTAAGTACATGATTGTTGGTTTAATCTCTTGTTCATGTGTATAAGGAAAAAAAAATTATTAAAAGAGATCCTCACGATGCCTAACTGTACTGTGAAATATTAGGTTTTCATCAATATTCAACTATGATGATGAGAGGTACTCAAAGACGGAAGGTTCACATTGTCCTTGTGATAAGGAGCTTTATAAGTATCTCGAAAAACATTTTAACGTTCAAATCAATATCAACACTTAGAAGTAAAGATATTAAGTCAAAATGTTTGGAATTACAGTGGAATAGTGTCAAACTGAAGAAAAAAAACTCCCAAAATTCACTTAAACCAACTTACGGTTTGGATCTTCTTATGTTAAAAATGATCAAATTAAGAAAGAATAAGATATAAATTTTGGACAAGTCAAGTCCACTTAAAATTGGTAAGCCTTAATTTACATGTTTGTCTTTCTCACTCTTACCATCACCAAGCAGACAATTGAGAATTCATTCCCCCTGACAATCAAGAAGCAATGTTCCAGATAGAATTCCTGGCAGAGTAATTTCAAAAGTTTACGACATTCAATCTGCCACCGATAAACTGGTCTGTTTATTCTTCCAAAAAAAAATCTCATTCACAATCACGACCAACGAAGTATGAAACAAAATTTGAGCGGATTAACTTAATTGGGATGTAATGCATGCCAAGAAACATCTATAATACACGAGATCCAAATTGGAACAAGGTTAAAAAAACCACTTCTACAACTAATGAAATGGGGTTCAAACATCAAAACTTGCTAGTTGCTAAAATCCATTTGACCTAGTTCCCTCTAATTTCCAACCCCCTCCTACCATTTCTGTAGTACAAAAAACATATGACAACTACAGCAAGGGTGATTGCTTTTCTGTACACCAAAACAGAATCCCCTATACAATAATTCAAAGGGTGTCTGTGGTCTGCTCCACACCCAACAAAACAAACCCAAAAGGCAAAAAGATTTGCAGATTAAAAGGTTCACTCCTAATAAATATTTCACAGATAAATGCTCCAGGTGTAGAGTACATTCTCAGAGTGCTGCAGGAACTGGCTTCTGCAGCAATGGAGTGCCCTGAAATATCATCATGCGGAGACGTCTCTTGTAATCGTTTATCTGTAACGAGAATGAATGAAAGTTTAAGCTACAAGATAACCACTGAAAACCCCAAAGTAAAAAAAAAAAAAAAAAAAAATAGTTTACACACCTGTTCTTGGTCTAGCCTTGTAAACCCAAATTTATTGGTCCATATTGACTCAGCTTCTTCAGCAGCTGGCAGGGCCAAGTTTCTCACCTTTAAAGATGAAAGCAACCTCTCAATACAAGAAAAGAGGCACTGGAAGTAACCCTGTAGAAAAAACCTTAACATTTTCAGTAGGAATGTTTGTGGCATTAACACAATCTTCATTGATTTTAAACATCTCATTTAAAAAGCACTGGACAGAAAGGCATGGTGATTGCCAAAGTGAATTAAATAACCTGTCCTTGGCATTCTTTAGGGGTTGCCACTAAGGGAAGCTCTGCTACTTCTATCCCAAATACACGAAATATTGCAACAGATACAATCACTTTGCTGCAAAAACATAAATAGAAAAGTAAAAAAAATCAGGTATGCCACCAAACCAAGTATGCGCCAAGCAAAAAAAAAAAAACCACTTCACCCTCCGCCTTACTTGACCATGAGCACAGCACAATACATTCCGCCAAAATCATAATATTTCCCGACTTTCCTCCTGTGGAAATCCAGCCACCGATAAAGGAAATTCAATCACAGGTACAAAAATGTCAATATAGTACATCAATAGCACCAAAACAACAAATGCTGCTTACCCATAAACCATTGCTGGAATGAAATCTTTTGAATCAGAATTTATAGGACCAAACCGATCCTACAAAACACAGATTACAATTCTGAACAAGTAAATCCCTCAAGCTATACATATGATTAACACAAAGGTAAGCTTCCAAATCTAGACGTCAACTAATTCTTGATAGAGTAACTGGACAAAAATAAATTTACTAAAAGGTACAGAGATCATAATATACTCACATGAAAGATAGCAACAGCCTTTGAAAGCAATTTCCTAATCTCATTAATCTCATCAGGAGAAGTACGTTTCCAGTTTAGAACTCTCCATTTAATATCAAGACCAGCCTCAGTTTCTAAACTTTTTTCTTCATGCTTCCTTTTAATCAAACTTATGAGGGAATCTGGAATATTTTCTTCCTGAGCAGCCACCAAATTCACCAGAGCACTATGAACTTCATTGCAGTCAGAGCAGCAGAACCAATTCCCTTCAGGTAATGCCTAGTAAATAACATCCATCAACAATTGCATGTATTAATGACAATTAAATTTTGATACACTGTCATGTGAAAAGTTTTACACTACCATCCATGGCCAAGTTCATTATATGGTGTGTCAACACAGATTGGATGATAGTGTAACAGAGTTTTACATTGACAATACAAACAAATTAATCTCTTAATGAAAGATAAAAAACAAACAAACTCTGAAAGAGGGAACAGTAAAAGGGAAGAATATTGTGTACCTCTAAGATCTCTATGTTATGATCCTTCAAACACCCAACATGATATTCCTTCTCACACTGCAAAAGATACATCAATCAGTAATTTTATCAAACATATTAGTGATATTGGAACTAAAACACCTATATTACAAAGGTTACACTGATATTATAAAGGTATGACAATCTGTGATTCATACGAAGCAATACCTGTTCACAAATCATCATAGTTCGAGTACTAAAGTTTTTGCTGAAATATTGGCGCCTGGACACAACATCAAGTATATAAAAGTCAAATACAAAGAAACTTGAGCCATAGAAGGACAAAAGCGAAGAAAAAAAAATTGAATAAATGGAGAAAAGCAAAAATGATAATAGATTCAGGTCAAAAGGAGGATGCCATAAAACATACTAACAAATGTCCCTCATGACTACCAGATTTTATTTATTGTTGGTCAAAGCACAGAAGAGCCACACGAAGAAAAATTCACAAAACAATACAGATACGCAATATAATAACTTGCTTAATTTAGTAACACAGGATAGATTACCTGCACAGTATGCATCCCTCATGATCAACCTGGTCAGTTTTAATAATGCGACGAATGCAACTCCGGTGTTTCTGTTCAAAAGGATCAACACCTGGCTTCCTTCCAGCTGCCAGAGCATTTGCATTACGCTCCACATATTTGTCTTTCTCAAATACATTGCGACAATATTTACAATACCAGGAATCATTTGGAACACATGCAAGAGGAACACAATCTGCAATTGGTGAAGACTAAAACTCGTTATTCTAGTTCTCAACAAAACTACAACATATAAAATAGCAAAGACTAAGGATGTGATGGCAAACAAGACCAACTCCAAGTGGAAGTTGCAGGGAAGCAAAAATATATATGCTTTATACAAAGCACATGATACAAATAATAATGTGTTCAGCAAGAAACAATTCTCCCATAGGCACATAAATGGCATTGGATAAGAACTAATTCCTAGAAATAAATAACCAAAGACTGAAGCCCACCCCACTTCCAAGAATCTTGTGTAAGAATCCATTTATACGCAATAAGAATAAGTGAATAAGACTTCACCTAGGTGAAAAGCTCTTGGGCATCCATCACAACACAAGAGATCCCCCCCATCTTGACATATAGAGCAGAGGTCATCATTTTCATGAACAGGAAACTTCCGTTCTTTTAATATTCTGATGGACAACTCATGGAGTGAGACTCCATTAGATGTGTATATGTGAAGGTAACTGCGATGCAAACATCTCAATGTTAAACAGGAAAGAACACTAGTAAATTTCCGAAAACACCATACTACAATACTTGGGTGGCCAAACAAATGTAGACCTAGGAATTTGCCGCCAAAAAAAGGGAAAGAGAGGAGAAAAGAAAAAATCGAAACAAAACCCAATGTCTATGAGAGCCTTTTAATGTATAGCTAGACACATAAAGCAAGTTTGCCAACATCCAATAATAGAGTTTGAACGAGAGAAACTCACGGCTTCCGTCGCGATGCCCAACCAGCATGAGCTTCAAACACTGAGGGGCTGACCTGCACGTTCAATTTTTTTTTTTAAAGAAAAAAGGCACCAAATGTCTAGTTGAAGCCAAATACTAGGGACAACATACACTACATCATAAGAAAAAGCACCTCAGATTGACAGCAGTAACAAAATATTCCAAACCCCTTTTTGTAACCCTCTAATAGTCGCTGCCAAAACAACAAAAACACATTCAGAAAAGGTAGAACTGATGAAAATATGCAAATAAGAACAACTCACTATCAGCTCAAACCTTTCCATGAGCATAGTATGCTACTTCAGATCCATCTGCCAAGACATCATTTTCGAAGACTAACCTATGCAGGCGTAAATCCCTAAAAAAAATTTCAAAAACATACAAAGGAGAAAATTACATATCTGAAAGTGAAAGACTAAAACATTATTCAAATTCATGCTATATATATATATTCTTGTATTCTTCTTACAGAAGCGAAAAACATTATTCAAATTCATGCTATATATATATTCTTGTATTCTTCTGACAGAAGCAAATGGAAGCAAATGTTTTAGTTCTGCACAACAGAAACACTTACTTCCTAGTTAGTTTTCCCTCACTCTTAGAATGAGAAGTGCTGTGCTTCATTCCATTGCTTAATGCCTTTGGAACCACAACTGGCTCTGGGGACCTGAAATAGTCAGAAAGTTCATGCTACATGATCATGACTGTAATGAGGCACAGAAATCCCCATCAACTTTGATAAGACATCAGTCACATCACATAGTGAGAACAAAATATATTTGTACTCAAATACAAATACAACTATAAGAGTGATACTGAAAATAAATTACCAATGCAACAAACCAATCAATTGGCCATCCTGTTCGGCAAAAAACAATTAGAATATAATATATGCTACAAGCTCTCTGCTATTTGGAATACAGAAAATAATCGCTTTGTGAATTCTAACACCAGTGTAGTATTGCCATCAGGATCTACAGCACTGGTCCATGAACTCACTATTGGTGTATACTATAGCTATACCAAAAGCTATATTACATATCATGATGCCTTAAAAATAATAAAATGTCAAAATTATTATCCAACAATGTCCAGCAATCCATGAGGGACAAGCTTATCTTAAATTGTTAAAGTATACCATGATATACTAATTAGGATCATCAATATACTAGGTAGGATCATCAAACAAACAAATAGATACCTGGATTGAACTGCTAGTGAATCACAGTCAATGCTAGTCTCCATTGTTTGAGTGGGGCTAGGTTGACATTTCTTCAACCCCATGCATGAATTGCATAATAGTCTCGACACAACACTGACATCTTCAAAGGTACACAATACAATACAAAATTACTCATCAACCTGTCTGTAATAAGCATGCAAACAGATCACCAACGGGCGGGAAATCAAATAAGTGAATTTCAAACCTCGGCAGTTAAAACAAAAGGTAGATTTCTTCATAGTGAAGCCTCCAAGGACCTTCTGAACAGCTTCTTCCAAGGTGTCTAACGGAACATTTGAACATGTATTCATGACATCACGGAGAGTACTTCCACTCTCAAGGTAAATATACTCTGGGGGGCGTTTGTTTGAACTACCAGCATGCAGCTCAAAGACGGTGGGTGTCACGACCTACTTTCAGCCAAAAAATAAAAACTAAGGCATGATATTTTAGATGATACTAAAACATGAATGTATTTTCATTTTACTCACCTCAACCCCATGACAAGTTTCACAATAGCACACAATCCCATTGCTACTAATCACTCCCTGAAGCCCGGTTTCTCCAGGCCCGCGTGCCTACAAATTTCTCAAATGCATCACACACTTGCAACTCCAACAGCAATAATCATATTTAATAACTCAAAAGAAGGCCTACAATTACAAGGAAAAAAACCCACCAATACCTTCATGCTGCGGAAATAATTCACTGGCAGACCCTCAAGAATCCCTGTGGCTAAAAGGTCCTTCAGATTCGTAGGGCACCTTTTCCAGAGACTAGTCCTGGACATTTTCATCTGAACCGGGCTAGTGACCAATGTACCATCCTCAATTTCCTCCTTAGCATCACCACTAACTTCAACATCTTTGCTACCACCATTTACACCCTCCATCCCATCACCACCAACTTCAACAGCTTCGGCACCAGCTTTTCCCTCATCATTCCCAACCACCTTTGCATCAGCATCCACATCCAACTTTCTCTTCAGTGCTGACCTAGTAAACCTTCTCTGTGGCTTCTCCACAGTCACACCCTTCACACTACAATCACCATCATCACCAGCCACCAAACCTGGGGTTTCCCCACCAACACCATCTTCCTTAGAACAACATACCTCACATTCTTTGACTTCACCTTCACTAACAACCTTCTCAACCTCTTCCCCCACCACCTTTGCTTCCTCTTCCACCACCACATCACTCTTTGGCACCTCCTCAAAACCACCACCATCACCCATAATTGCAGCCTCATTACCACCATCAGCATCATCATGCAAAGCTTCACTCTTCCCCACCGATTCCCCCACTTGGTTCTTTGGTTCCTCCACATCCACAACATCACTCTTCGCCTCCTCCTCGCTCATAACATCACCCACATTCCGATCATCACCCACATTTTCATCACCGCCCTCAGTCTTCCCCACCCCATCTTTCAAGCTCTCACCTTTCGGCTCACGGTCCACTGAACCGGACTTCCTGGACCGCTTTTCCGGGTGGTCCACAACCCGAGCTGCATTCCAGTTCCTTGAGGCCCGGGTCCGGCCCAAGGACCCGCAGATCTCGGACTGAGCCTTCATGGCGAATGCGAATTCCCTCTTGAGACCCGTCCTGACACTGGACAGCACCACGAACTGCTCCGTATCCGTACCCTTCGCCATGGACGCGCGCCTTACAGTATCAATTCACCACAGCACCTGAAAAACGAATTGTATTGCAAAGTGAAACCTCAATCTCAGAAATCATAAATTTGTCAACACTGGGCAACGCATGAAACTGGGGGTTGAGCTTGGAGGAGCTGAAATTAGAAACCACGGGTGGGCTTGGAGTAAAAAGGGGGAACAATTAGGGTTTCGAAGAATTGGGAGATTTGGAAATTAGGTTGAGGAAGGGAAGGGAAACAGAGAGAGAGAAAGGGTTTGGGGTAATTGTATTTGTGAATTTGTGAATGGGTGGGTAAAAGGGTTACCTTGAGGAAGGAGAAGAAGAGGAAGAAGAACCAGAGAAGGGGGTCTTCGTTTTATTTAATGACGAAATTAACCCTGGTCTGGTCAACGCCAAGCGTTATTGTTCTTTGTCTTTCTTATTTCCCACTTGGTCCTCGTGTTTTGCGCTATTTTCATTTTTGTGCATATACACGTGATAATTATAAGTTTTTTTATTCATAAATGAAACAAAGATAAATGAAACGAGGATAAATACGTGATTATTTATTTTTCATTAATAAAGTAAAATGATATTTCATCGTAAACCTCACAAATTGGAAGAGAAGGGAAAAAAAATTGAGGGGGTCGTATGAGGTGCCTTATATTCTTTTTTATTTTATTTATTAAATAATTAATAAAAACATAAAATTATAAATATAAAATATTTATTTATTTATTAAATTATAATAATATTTATTAATAAATATTTAATTAGATAATATTTAATATAAAAATATTTAAAATTATTAAAATACATTAATAAATAATTAATAATATTTAATATACGTATAATTCAAAGTGATAAAAGTAATAACTTTATAATAATGATAACTAATAAATAAATAGTTCAATATTAAATTTTTTCAAATTTAAATCATTGAAAATATATTATTTTATAAATCAAAATTTTAAATAGTGAGTGAGTATAAATATAATTATTACTAATACTAATTATTTTACATGATATTTAAATAATTAATAAAATTATTATTATATAATTATTTATTTCCAAACATACTATAGTATTATGCGTTTATCATACACAATTATATACAATGAAACTTTGGACTATTAAGTCTTATATTGTTAAACAATTTTTGATCAGACATATCTAATCGATCCTTAGATTTGTCAAAATCAAAAATTAAAATTAAATTTTTTTTCCAAATTGATATAATATCTATCACATTTTTTTACGCGTGTCATGTGAAAAGCTTCTACACATCTAGCACTTTCTATATGAAATTGTAAGCGTTTATGTTAAAAAAACATATTATTGGTGAAATCAGGACAGTTTGCTTCAAATTGGTTTTTTGGACTAAGCCCAAACCAAACAGCCCAACCATGATTGAATTGGTCCGGTTTGGCTCTCAAATTTACTCGTAAATACATATAATTTTTTTAAAAATATAAAAAAATAAAAAATAAAAAGGAAATATCATAAATAATTACAAAATTGGAAAAATATGATAAACAGCTAAAGAATAACTATAATTGACAATAACAACCACAATTAACATATCTACGTCTCATGACATAATTGCATGATTATCCTTAAATTCATAGAAAAAGAAGAAAAAAAATTGTGGCCAGGTTTCCAGATCCAAAAATTGAGAAATCAAGAACCGACTTATTAATGATCGTTTTTTTTTACCCGATGACTTGAACCAATCCGAACCAAACAAGTTGGTTCGATTTGGATTGACCGGATTCGACGTGTTGACTCGATCCACTTTCACCCTTAACGCATATTAAGAAGCGCTATGTGCTTTTATATTTAAAAATAATATATATATATATTAACAAAACATTAAATTTATGTTATAAAATGAAATTAACAAGGTATAATAAATAATAAATTATACTTTATAACAAAGATTTAAAAACAAAAAATAAATAAGATGGATTTGGATCCTCTAAATTGAGGGTCTTATTTTAAAGGGTAAGGTAAGGGGGTTTCACCCTTGGATCAACAAAGTAGAAGGTGAAAGTCATTTCTGATGTATAGATCTAAAGGTGAAACATTCCATTTTACCGTCTAAAGCAAGGATCTGACTTTAAAGAACCCTAATCCAAGAAATATGTCATAACCCTAAAATTAAATGACATAAATTAGTGATGAAAACTTTGATGCTACATGCGTGTGAATCTACAATAGTGTAAACATTTTTACATCAAAAACTAAAATAAAGAATTATATTATTAAATGAAAATTATGTTTTAAATGAAAAAAAAATTAAGGATAAGGTTGAATAAAACTATAATAAAAGGCAAAAATGTAATAAGTCATGTACCGTGAATAAGCTGCAATGCTTCACAGATCTTCACTTCGCTCCTTTACTGAGAGAATTGAGAGAGACTTTGGGTTGAGAGTAATTAGAATTGTAGAAAATGAGAGAGCGACGGAGAAGAGGGCGTGTCTTTATATAGGAGAGAATAAATAGAAAACACATTTGCCCTAATCGACGTGGCACAAAAATCATTCACGTGTCATGTGCATCCTACATATATGCGCATAGGCAGAAAGTGATTTATATTAGAATCGTATTTAAGCAAAAAAAAGAAATTCTCACAATTAAAGCAAATATCTACAATTTTCTACTTTCTAATTTTAATTTTTTTTACTAGTTAATTATAATATTCCACCTCAACATTTGAATAATATTAAAATAAAATAATATTGCTACAAAAACTTTTTAAACAATTTTTTCCTCTTGAATATATGCTTATCTCTCAATCATTTTTAATTGTGCAAATAAAATTTCTTCTAAAATTTTATTTTTAAAGAATATAAAATATTATACCAACAAAACTCATAATTATTTTTCTAAAATAAAATCATTATTTTTTTTGATAAAACGTGATTTTTTTTTCCACACGATATATATATTTATTAAATTAATTAGCACTAATTTTTCCCATTTAACGAACTAATTAAATAATTTAAAAATATTTATAATATTTTTTATTATAACTTGTTTATTTAATAAGTAAAACATTTTATGACTTATCAACTACAATTTTCAATATTACAAATTAACTTAAATTTAAAATATAAAAAAAATTCAAGTATAAACAATGAAAAGTTTAATTCATCTTATTTATATTATAAGTAATAATTACTTACTTTAAACATATTTGAAAAAAAAATTAAAGCACTAGTAAAACATAATATTATTTTTAAATACTTCACAAATATATGAAATGAGTTAAAAATTTAATATAATTAATTAATTATTTTTTCACAATAAATAATTTCTAATAAGTTTGTCATAAATTATATTATTTATTATTTTTACTTATTTTTGTATGTGTATTATTTATTATAAGTTTGACAAATCTCACTTTAGTAACTAAGAGATCGATTTAGATACGATATTAATATCAAAATATGGATTTTTAGATAGTTCTTATAAGAGTTGACAACTATAATCATGTGACAATACATAATTATATGATAATGTAAAACATTTTAAATTTTTTTTGGGTGTGATAACACATTTTTAATCTAATAGTACATTAAAATTAAATCCTTTGATTAATAAATTCATCAACCTTTAATAATTTTTTATTTATTCCCTCAATATATATGCAGATTAAATAAAAAAGATTGTTAAACATTTTTTTTTACATGTATTCAACTTCCTTAGTTGTAACATGATCAAATGACAATAATAGTGAAATGAAACGCTTGAAGCAAATCTTATTGACTTCATTTTAATCAATGGTTAGAAATAAAGAATTTAACGAAGAAAGAGAACGATGGAATGGGGTTTTAAATATTCAAAAAAACAAATAAATAGGGTTTTAATGAAGAGAGAGAAACTAAATTAGCAATTAATGAAAAATAGTATTCCACAATTGTATCTAGATACATTAAATTATCAATGAATATAAAAAAAATAAAAGGGACTAACATTAAAGAATGAATGGAGTATATTTTTAAATGCAAATGTTCAAAAATGAAAAATAATAGAGAATGAAATAATAAGTTATTTTTTGATTGATCTATTAGTAAGGGGATAAAATAGTTTGTATATGGAGATGATAATTTATACCTTATGTGTGAGTATCGAACCCAACCCGTTGAATAGGGTAAAAAATCTGTTCAATGTGAGTAATTACCTGCACGATTAATTACTAAAAATTACTAATGTGGGTTAGGGTTCACGTGAACTCACTCTAATTTAGGGATGGCAAAATGAGTTCAACCCACTCGGGTAGGGCGAGCAACCCATCATTTTTTGCGGGACGAACACAAATTTTGAGCTTGTTTAAACTTTTCAGCTTGGGAAGGTTGACCTATTTAACTCACTGGTTAAAGCAGAGCAAGTTGACAAGCGAATTGAGTTTAACTTAAAATAAAATAATAAAAAAACATAAATTGGCCATAAAATGGACTATTTTTTGTGTTAGATTTTGGTGGTTAAGTAACAAGACTCCAACTTGATTTATTTATATACATTATGAAACTATGAATACGAAGTTCTTTTATATTATTATATGTGTGTATTTTTTTTACATTGTTAATTTTTATTCTAGCTTGCGGACTTGTCCACCAATTCACGAGCTAAGTAAAATGCTGAGTAAACATAAATTTTTACCTTGCATAAAAGATTTACCCCTTCTTATGCGAGTTATAAAAGATTGGTTGCACCCCTTATGCAAGCCAAACGGGGTCCATCCCTACCACGATCTCCACACCCCATAAATACATAATATAATATAATAAAATATATACAATTAAATAAAGAAAATTCTTCATTTTGGGGCACACATTATGTTTTTCCTTCATTTTGTACCCTTATCCACTCTCACATTTTAAATAGTCATTTAACTTACTCTATAATTTTTTTGTTTCTTTTTTGTTTTGTAACTTCTTTTAGAAAATTGCCCAAAAAAATTCACACTCCCTTAAAATTCAGTCAATTACACTTTCATGTTAATTTCTTCTTAATTTCACTTTTTATTCCCTTTCTTCTTTTATATTGTTATCCATCTTTCATACTTGTCACGTCTCAATTTAGGGCGTGATCGGCTCGCAATGGACTTGTTCCTTTACGGAAATCTCTTAAGAACGCTTTTAGTAAAAACATGCACTTTAACTTTAATTAAAAACAAATAAGACTTTCCTTTTTTAAATAAACATAAACTCTTTTACATTAAACGTAAATATACATGATAAAATATGCGAATGGTCGGAAGATCCTGCCTGTATACAATTAGAGCACTCTACATATGTGTGACGACCCTAAAAAAAAAGGCTCCAGCTTGCCGCTGCTGACCAAAAAACCCTTATTCCACGTTTTTGGACTAGGAGAGGGTCCGACCCGTCCCTTTGGCCATCCATTCTCCTATAAATAGAGCTCTCCTTCCCCTAGTCCAACTTGCTCAAAGCTTCAGACTCTTCTTCTCTCTTAGAACGAGTTTCTGCTCACTTTCTCTCTCCCTCTCTTGTGAAGGCGCAGTTTCTTCATTTAGGTAAGTAGTCATTCCTTTTAGGATAGTCTAGCGTAGTAAGCCCCGGTGTTGCTACTTTGGTAGTGGTGATGTCAAAACGTCATAGTGATGCTAGATCGCTATTGCAGGGCCTACCGGTTAAAGATTTCTTTATGGGTTTTTTATGGGGGTTTATGTTAGCCTTCCAGGTGCCAACACCATGCTGCTTGGAGCATCCAGTTCTAGTGTTCCTTAGCTCCGCGAAGTTCCAGGTAAGTGGCGATTCTAGCGGGTTGATGGTTCCACCTCAGTGGTCCATCAATAGAGTTAGTTGTGCTTATAACATGCTAGTAGTTAATTAGATATTTATATACATACTCAGTAAATGTCATGCTTATGTGATATATTATATGACATGTATTTATGCTTATGTTATGTTATGCTATGCTATGCTATGCCATGTTATGTTAGGACAGAGACCTAGACCCATTAGAATTGTTTGGTTAGGATTATATAATAAGACGTTGACAAAGACTCCGGTTAAGGAATGAACCCTAACAAGAGGCAAGTTCTGACTAAGGCAAGACTTGGTACTTAAGATGTCCGTTGTGACACACCTCTCTTACCTGGGAATCCTGTCCTAAGTATGGGACCTTAGTCCTTGAGTCTGGACTAACAAACAAGATTAGCTAAGTACGAAACACTTGTCATAATCAATAGCCTTAGGCCTTAATAACATGGGTAATCAAAGACATCTCCCTAAAAGACTTCACAAATAGTAAATTCTAGGGTAAATGACCTAGAATAGTACGAGGTCCTATGACCTCGTCACCCATACCCAGCACCAGATATATATATGAGCGCAAGGCTCGTCAGATATGACATGTGTGCCCTACCAGACCCCTTGAGTGCAAGGCTCCATAGACTTAAGGTATGCGTACCCTCACAGGTATTTGGGTTGCGTGCGTACCAGAATTACCCGAATTTATCCTGGTGAAGTAAAGTCGAGCTAAGGCTCCCTTAAATTATGCTCCTCCGCCAGAGGACGTGGGCATACATACATAGACCAGTTTTACATTTTAGCAGTTAATTCAGTTTATTCAATTTATTTAGTTTATTCAATTCATTCAGTTTCTTCAGTATATTTAGTTTCTTTCAGATAACAGTTATATATTCCTTCAGTATATATATGTTTATCCATATGCCATGATATTATATGTAATATGTGTTATTTGTGTGGTACCGAGGTACCCACTAATGAGATGACAAACTCACCCTTCTATCAATAACATTTTTAGATTTGGTTGACGATAGTGAGAACGTTCCCCTCATAAGTCTGCTACCGTGAAATTCACGTGGCATATTGATTATGATCTTTAAATATATTTGGTGATCTAACTCAAATACACATGTTACTAGTAATATATTATGTCTATATATCCTATGTTACTACCAATTATGGATAATCATGTCAACTAATCTATTAGGCATGCATATAGTCTCTATTGAATCTGATACTAACACATGCATAATAATAACCATAATTAGCATCCTAGCATTTTTAACAAAGCATACATAATAAACATGACTGATTCCATTGACTGACAATGAATGGCATAAGCCATTCAACACACTGAGACCTCCATTAACCTGAAACGGTTGAAGACTGTGGAGCACTGCCATTAGAAGCTCTAAGCGACATAGCGCTACCACCTAGATTAGCCAACAACCCACCACCATGAGAAACTTATAACCCAAAAGAAAACTAATATTGTAGAACATCATTGCAGTGAACTAGCATCCCTGCAGTGAATCAGCATCGTTGCAGCAGTAACGCCATGACTTACTACCCTAAGTCAATCTAAAAGACTAAGGAACTTAACCTTTGGGGAGGCACTACTTCCCCATAAATTAGCACTTAAATTGAGCAAAAGTCCTCACTAAGAATAGGATCTTTACGAGCTTTCAAGGAATTAGCAATTGTAGCACTAACAAGGGGTTTCTATTTATAGGAGAGCCAACACTTCTCCTCTAGTTGATCTAAGTGATGTGAAACTATTTATGCCGCACTACTATTGTAGTCCTCTCGCCGCATTGCTATAGCAATTGTGACCAATATAACAGTGTCTCGAGGCTTGGTCATCACTTGCTACACTTCAACCCTTCCCAAGGTCCTACCAACCCTTCTTAAGGCACGTAAAGAAACAAAGCATTTATAAATTGCATTTACGCACCTATTTCTTCTCTTATAATTAAATATTCTATGTGGTTTTTATGCTTAAGATTGCGAATTTGCATTGGTTTTTCATTTTGGTCTCTTTGTGCCTAATTGTGAGAATTGTTACTTAATTGTATCTTTTATAGTGTTTTTGTATTTGGGTCATAACGTGAGTTGTAGACATGCAATTCTTTAAAGTCTTATATTAGATGAAAGCTAAGAGAAAACTCTACAACTCTTATGAAGAGATGAGAAGCTGAATCAAATGTTTACTTGGTCATTTTTACCCGAAAGTTAGAATAATGATGCAAAAATTTCATATTGGAGCTGGCGCAACAATTAGGGTATAACTTTTTCATTCCAAAGTTTAAATGAGACAAATAATAATAATAATTAATTGATCATGTTAAAAGCAAACCAAAGAAGATTTTTCGCACCTTAAAAAAACCTAAGAAGATTTTAATTCTTTTTTTTCCTTGTCATGAACTTTTTTTTCAAGAATGGCAATCCATTTTTTTTGGGTCATAGAGTTGCAATTCATTTTAGAATAGATGTTTTTCTTTTGTACTAAAACGGGCCTAAGCCCAACGAGAATATGTTCATCAATAATCGGAAAATGCTGTGTGGCATTAAGCGTTTGCCTGTACGGGTGACCATTACATGTGATGGTTAGTATTTTTGGAAAAATGGTATGTACATTTTCATCATTGATTTTTTTTTCCCAACTTTTTGTCATTTTAAAGTAATTTAATTAACGATGCACATGACAATATTTCAACATGGCAGAATCTACTCCCATATTTTTTTTTCTTCTCTCTAGCATCACTTACCTTTTTTGGTGCTCCAATGAAAATATTCAACGTTCGTCGTGATCTTGTAATCGGGGCAGTCAAGTCAGGTTGTGTAGCACTGCTCATCAATAATCATGCAGAATTTGTTGGAAATATTTGTAATACCCAAAAAAAAATTTGTTGCAAAATATAAAATACTATATGACCAAAAAATATGATAGGGATTGTTAGGTGATCACAATTCTAACAATTTATTGTTAGACACATTCATAAAAAAATATGAGTTCCACAAACTTCATTAAAAATACATTTATATTTGTGTGAATTCTATCACTTTTTGTGTGTCTAAAAATACGTTGTTAGGATTGCAACTCCCGACAAATTTTCCCTCACTAGTTGTCATATGTGTAACCTCTCATGGAATTCTTAAATTCAACAAATTGCCATCTTCGTTATATCGTACCAAAGTCACCCAACGTAAGTGCTTATGAAACAAGTTTTAGGTATAAGACTTATCCACTCGAGTTCACAAGTAGTTTATGGCATGATGCAAACATTGGGATTTAGATGAGTCAACAAGTATTTTGATGGTATGTCACAATATATATTGAAGTTGACCTTTTGGTTTCCAATCAACTTCAGAGATATCCTCCACCCCAAAGTGACTGTGGTTGCTATAATAATATATAGACTAAATCCCATACAAATATGCCGCATTCAGGGGCCCTCTTTAGTATATTTTTTTAATACTTTATTAAAGACCATATTGGGTTTATCACAATTTTTGGTTAGAAGAGGGGCTGATCGGTATAGTCGAACTAGCTACTTGATCCACTTGATCACGATAGCTGTGTTTTTTGTCCTAGTATGGAAAGACCCACGTGTTACACTTCCATGAATTTGGTACACAAAATATCTAACTTGTGATTGAAATGAATGTGCAAGAGCAATGGATAACCCTTTTTATTTGCAAATTAAAGATGGTTCAATAAAACCTTTATTAGCTGAGCAATTGTTTTGGTATACTTAATCTACATTAAATTATTACGGAAATGCACCTTATATACATACACATATCTAACATAGCAATGCTAAGCATGTATATGATAAGATTATTACAATAGATCCTTAAAATTTCAACATGATATACTATAACATATCCAAAAGATTGCATATAGCTAGACATATAGTATAATAATCCAAATATAAAACATCCAAACTACATAAAACTCCCTCAATTGTAGTAATCAATACCGGTTACACAAGAACATTAAAAGGAAGAAACTCTATCCCTAAACTTAGTCATGCATCAAGACCTGGATATAATGATGAGTACGGACCAAAGCAAAAAGCGGGGTAAATGCCAAAGGATTGAAGTTGCCCTGTGGGATTTAAATGGAGCTTGAGTGCTTCTTATATAGTAAAATCCACCCTAGTTCCATTCTGTCCAAAACCAAGAAATTAACACAGGAATAGATATGATGATCTCGTTCAGCAACAACCTTCCAAACACACTCTCATCACACCACCCCACCCCACCCCACCCCACCAACACCCTAAGCCACATAATAATAATAATAATAATAATAATAATAAGTGGCCAAATTGAGTTGTTAGGGGGGAGAGGCATAGTTGAAAAATTAACAATAAGCCAAAGGTTTTTCAACTCGTCATGGAGGGAGGAGTTGCTACAGCGAGATAAGGCCATAATGCAATACAAGGTGGGGTTTTATAAAGGGGATGAAGTAAGAGGATGCATCAATAGCCAATAGTGCTCTTAATTCCTTCTCCAAAGGGTTTTTATTTTTCATTTTCTTTTTCAATTGAAATATATATATACCAGCATCTTCCAAAGGATATGCGGCGACCACATTCACTGCTCCACACACTCATGACCACTCTTTCCCCCTCTTTCTTCCTTTTTTTCTTTTCTTTTCAAACCTTTTGCCTCCCATGCTATTATAATAAAGACTTTATTAAGTATTTTTTTTTACTCTTAAAACATTTGTTAAGAATAAGAAGTTTAAAATAAAAATTAGTAGAGTTTTTTTATATATTGAATGTGTTAAAATTTTATCTCTTCACTAAAATTATTACTTTCTTAAAATTTTTAACAAGTGTCCTAAAAATAAGTTAGTAAAACCTTTTTTTAAAAATAGGCAAAACATCTAACTCTTCTTATTTAGATACATTCGCAATAAAATTGTAAGATCCATAAATGAGTGAATGCACCTCAAATAAAGTAAGTATTACTTATTTTAAATATACCTAAATCTAACATGTTAGAATTGTATATGTATTTATGCAAGAATATCGTCTAATTAACCAACATTTGATTGATTTATGTAGCTTAACCAAGACCTTAGGTACAAATCTTGTAAAGAAAAAAGCTAGTGTTACCATAGCTTTACCCTCATAACGGGTCAATCTGGTCCGAGGCATATTAGACAAAGTTTAGTGGTCTTCATATACTAGTAATTTCGATCACGAAGATTACCGTCAACTTAACAACAACCACGCGCCACGTTTGAGTTAAGCTCTCACGCAGCATGCAGATTTGGACAATCCACACAATTTGAAGCGCGTGTTGTACATGCGCCCTGCATTAAGATTCCTCTTCTTCTGTTCCACCAATTTGGAAATAGAGCGCTGCCTTTGTAGGTTTGATTAAGATATTGGAGTTTAACTCAAAAGGAGGGAGGAAAAGGGTGGTTTAAGTAGAAGTTTCGTCCCACGTTCTGATTATTGAATGGCGTGAAAAGAATTTTGGTAAAGAAAAGAGAGATGTTGGGAGGTTGGCATGACATGTGAGACTCACCATATATGGGAAGGAATATAATGGGTGCGCTTGTGATTTTTAGGTCAGCCATTAACATTATGAAGAAGTAGTAGTAGCTAGCAATAGAATCTAGTATGGAATATACTATATGCCTAGTTCATGTGTGTTTTTGAGTTAGGAAAATGCTAGCTAGATAGTCAGAGTGGTTACCCGAATTTATTTGTTAAGTGATATTGTATGCATGTACATCATTTGGATACATAAGTGAATCATATTGATTTTAATAATCACTCTGGTTTTTGTTTTTCTTTTGTCAAATATTCTAATAATAATTTTTTCCTCGAGTTGTGTAGTATTATTGTTAGGGTGTGTTTGGTTGAGAGGTAAAAATTACATGAATTTGATTCATAAATAAAATTGGCAGTTTTGTATATTTAAGTTTGGTTGCGGTTGCAAATTAAACCATAACCCATGTACCATGTTTTAACGAATGTATACTCTAATTTAAACTGAGGTATTGGTCGCTCAAACCATGACCAATACCAACTAGAACTTGAATCAACATAAATGTAATTTGATCCTCATTTTAGACGCATCAACAAAATTGTTGATGATTTTCTATATTTTTTGGACATTTTTAATGTGTTAATTTAATGTTCGAAGCATGTATGCATCTTGTTACAGACTAAAGTCATGGCTCAAGAAGGCCTAATATAATAAATGACTACAATATGAGCCCAACCGAAAACTAAACTTATTGGACCTCACAAATAATGTGAATCTTGTCTTGAAAAAGGTGAAAGTAGTTACATGCAAACCAACTTCACCTATAAAGCCTGACTTGAATCATAAGTGATGATTTAACCTTACTTTTGTATCTCAGGCTTTTTCTAGCTTAGATATAAGAGTCATTGTAAGTACACCTCATCCGCGCTCGTAAAGAAAATAATAACCCATTATGCATTCCCGATTGGTGTCACCACCACCTTCCGAACTCAAGTGCTTAGGTAACCCGTAACCCCAATTTCATTACTTTGGTACATATCTCATCGTTGTCAATTTGGTTCTTGACTAGTTGTTCTGCCACACGCCCATGAGAAATTTTTTACATAGTCTAGATTGTCACATAGGATTATGCTCCTTCCACTTAAATAATGCCATGTAACAATGAGACTACAGCTTACTTAAATTTTAAATTTTAACTCTACCTTAACTAACTAGAGTTCACTCTTTTTATTATTTCTTGAAAAAAAAAACCCACCATTTATAAAATCATATTTATCTTTTGAGTCCATTTATTTTAGTCCCTTGATTACTGTGGTAATGACGTTCCCAAACTTTAAAAAAGGGACTCAAGGGAAATATAATTTTATAAGTCATGGGCCCTTTTTTTTTAAGAAATAATAAAAAAGAGATAAGTAGAGTTAGTTTATCTAGAGTTGAGATTTAAGTAAATGGTGGGTCCTTTTGATGCATGATATTGTTTAAGTGGAAGTAGCATAATCTTATATGGCGATCCTGGATCATGTAAAAATTTATTCAAGTCCACATGTGGTGGGTCACATTAATTAATGGTTGAATTTGGAATATCTGAAAAAAATTAAATATTTTACTCATAATTATGATTATCCTTTGAAAAAATTAGTGTTGAGAACCATTAAAACACTTTAATTAACAAAAATGACCAATTACATTAAAATTATTAAGAATGACCAAATATTATTTTAATTAAGGAGAAGGACCACACCATCTTTATAGTTAGACAATAATAAACTTGTCTTGTTAAATTGTTAATCCCCAATTATTCATCCCTAATTTAGGATTGTTTATTCAAATTGAGTTCTTTTTAATTGACATTATCTGAGATTATAATAGCATCCAACAATATTCTTTTATTTCTCACAGAGCACCATATGCTAACTACCATTAAAATCAAAACAAAGGAAAATCATTAGGCTTCACCAAAAGTTAACTCGTCGACATATGGTGCTATTACTCAAGTTTTACTTTTGTCTATAATTAGAAAACCAAAATAGCGTGCTTGATAGGAATAGACATTATCCTAATTAGGATATTTAAGAGTAGGGGTGTACATGGGCTAGGTAGGGGCGAGTTTGGCCTTACTCGAATGTGACTCTAGGTTTGAACTAATTTTGAAGACCCAATTCGACCCTAAACCCGAATAGGCTCAATCATCTTTGGGTCGAATAAAAATCCGTGTTTGAATCGAGCCTAAAACAGGCCAATATTATCTCAAACTGAAAAATAAAAAATGACATCCATTAAAAAATGAAGTTGAAAAATTTGCAAACGAACTATTTCATTTCTCATTTTGCTTCCTATTTGAATAAACATCATAGTTCCTAACTAAACACCCATTAATGTCAAACACAACAACAAAATGACATAAAATTTCTAATCTTAGTTTTCCCATTCAAATTTCTATAGTTTTAGTACACAACACAAACAACAAAAAAATAATGGGTGCACTCATTAAGATGCATGAACTAAGAAAATTACAGCAATGCATACTTCATGTGTTAGGTTTCTACACACCAAAATAGACATATGGTTTAATTACGATAAATTATAGAAAAAATGTTGCACAATAAAATGGACATAGGTCAGGTTGGGTTGGGTTTTTTTTTATCCGAACTCGACCCTATGTTTGGACTGGACTAATTTTAAAGGTTCAAACTCGATCCTAAACCCAAATAGACCCAATCATCTTTGGACCAAATGCTTCGGGCCAGTCTGGGATAGCTGGCCGAACCGGATTTTGATCTTCCCTGTTTAAGAGTATTAGGAAATGATAAAATAGATTCATGCTATTTTATTCCCGATTCCAATATAATTGGGAAAACTTTTTATTCATGGACCGTATCACCCCTTGTCAAATTTGAGAAACCAAGTCAAAAAGGTAATAATTGAGAAAGCACAAGAAACTTTGGTAAGTTTCGAAAGAATTCTACGATGCCACTGTCAAATTGAGAACTCAATTTGAAACGTTCAAAAAAAAATTGAATGAACAACCCTAACTTAAACATGAATAATTAGGAATCAATGAGGTAAGGGTGTTATTGTCCAACTATAAGGATTGTGTGGTCCCTCTCTTTAATTAAACATGCATTTAGTCATTCTTAATAATTTTAGTGTAATTGGTCCTTTTTGTTGATTAAAGTGTCTTAATGATTCTTAACACTAATTTTTCCTTATCCTTCAGTTTTGACAAGTTTGTCAAGTTTGTGCGCATAATTCATCTAATTTGAAATGTTTTATTTACTTATTTGATAGTTATGCAAATAGATAAATCTATCTTTTATTACATTTTACTGAGATAAACTAGTTCAAAAAGAAAAACTTTTTCAAAATGGTAAAAAGATAGGCACCACTGGTGCTTCATATTAGAAGTTCAAAAGGAATGCTGGTTTTAACTTTTAGGACTTATTGGAAGTTAGAAATCAGAAAAACCTGAAAGTGTGCACTCTCCTTTGTAAAAATTCACTTACTTACACTCAAGACACTTACAATCATACATATTCAAACATTAATATACCTTAAGGTTGTCAACCAATTAAGGCAAGGCATCAGCTTATGAAAGTTGTTTTGGAATACCTTGGTGGCACAGCTAGAACTAATGCCTTAACTTATAAAGCTATCATGATGATGGCAGAATATTTCATATTTTCCTTTCTATATCTAATTCAAGTGCCTTTGCCAATGTTTATGCATTTCCAAAAGTTAAAGTCTCAAACATTCCAGAGGATATTCCATTTCCCCCCTCTGCCTAATTCCAAAGCGTCAATCAAAAACCACAAATAATTTGCCTATTGTGCATTATTATTACAATGCGAAGGGTCAATTATACCAAAGACTTAACTCTAACGTCATGTTAAAGAATCAACTTTCCTATAAACTTAGGTAAAGGTACACAAATGCTTCAATTTCTAAAAACTAAATTGCCTGTGAGGTTGACTGAGATGAAAAATACTTGCATGTTCTTGGACTATATTTAATGTATGGTCCATAACTTTATGTACTATTGGTTGATTTCTTATTTTTTATGTCTTTTAAATAATATTAATTAAAATCAATAATTTAGAAGGTTTTACTATGCATTAAATGTGGTTTAGGACCAAGTAAATATTTTTTAGCTGTAATATACTATAACACTTAATGAGAAGCTCAAGCAAAGAACATTAATTTCATGCACGTAACCCTAAAACAAGAAAGGTGTTAAGAAAAATAGAGATTTTAAAAAGGTTGCTTAGGTGGTGTTGTCCTCCATTGGTTCTCTCCACAATATATGAACATAATTTGCTTCTTCAATCAAACATGTACTTGCCCTGAATTCTAATGCCAAACCTGGATTATAACATAAAAGAGCATACAATTCCAATCCTAGAGTCTCTCCATAATCCTTACACCATGACTCTATGGATGCATCACCATTATGAGGCTCAAAATTCAAACTTTGGCCTAATATGGCTTAAGGCATATGGACCTTCAAGCATGACTTGAAAAATGCATGAGTTCGATGAAGGGCAAAGATGCGGTTCAAGGTTGGGCTGTGGAAATTAGAGGACCAGAAACTACTATAATCTTTCTTGTTCACTTGTGTTCATGTACAATTCTGGTTCCAAGGTTATATTGAGGGGAACTACTGCAATGTAGAACTATCTAATTAACAAATGAAATACTATCTTTTTAATGTTTGGACATGCCTTAGGTGTTTCATTCTACTCCATTTCTGAGTTTGCATTTTATCATGTTGCATTTACTAGTAGTTCAAGTTGAAACAATGAGCTCGCAAGAGTTAAAATTCAATTTACTTTTGTCCTGTTGCTCTCCAATGGATTGACCATGCACAGGGTCAAATTAATGAATGGTCAAAGGAATTCACTAGATTTATCAACTATTGACAATTTGTACTCATGCATGTCATGCAAGTTGAACTTAGCTAAACTTTGCTTAATTATTAAGCAATACTTTTTATTCTATACTTTTTTTTTGTAGAATGCCTATAAATAGGCCATTGCTTTGTAACAAAAGAGCGTGCCATCACAAGTTTAGTGAATCAATCAATGCCATCACAAGTTCGCAATGCTTGTAAAATTCTCTCTTGTGAAATATGATGTGTGATTATCAATTATCCTTTCTCAATTCTTCTTCATTCCTTTTTTTTTTTTTTAACATTTTGATCCAACAATTTCTAATGCTAAGGTTTAAGTTGCCTAGTATGTTTTAAAAACTTTAGTCACTTAAGATTGGAAACTACAGAATTGATCAGAAATACTGCAATTAAATTGCCCTGCATGCCTAGAAACAATATTGGCAATTGGGTATTGGATATAGGCCACTTCAAATTGGCTTAAATATTATCACATGCTTCTAAAATAAGATTTGAGCCCAATATGGGGAAAGCAAATCAAATTATTTTGTATGCCACTGCAATCCATTTGTATCTTTGGTCTTTGATTGGAAGTAAACCAATCTGGGCTAAAGCCCTCAATTAAAAGAAAAATAGTCTAACAAACCGAACCATTTATTTTCTTTTAAGATGGCCCGTTGCTTAGTTCTCAATAAAATAAAAATATGAGTCTAAGAAAGAGAACCATTTATTTTATGTTAAGGTGGCTTGCATTCAATGCTGGTGCTGAGTTAGTTGGTAGTTGGCAGCTTTCAATTTTAGCCAGCTTTCAAGTTATATGGCGAAAGGGAAACATGCCTCACAACCACGGCAACTCTAATTTAATTCAAAGGAAAATGACTCTTCGGTTTTATTTTTTCTAACATTATGTATGTACAATTGTATACATCGCCTTTTTTCTTGTTTCCAACCGAAATGAAAAATACAGCAGTTTCTTTTTTGTGTCACTGCCCTTTGATCTAAGAAATCTACATCACTTGTGAAGACTGAAATTTCTTTGCTTCTCCTTGCATTTTCACTAACCTCAAGGAAAGTTACATGTAACAAGGAGAGTGACCCTCTCACGTAAAATTTCATATAACTTGGTTATGATATTTCATATTTTGTGTATGAAGAAAATTAATTGGATTCAATACACAATTGAACATATAAGATAAGGAGACTTATTTGTTTCTCTTGTGCAAGAGCAAGATCTGAAATCGAATTGAAATTTCTATTCATTTGGGATCCTCGCAATATATTGGATGAATCCTAGTCTCCATAGCCCAAATTCCCTTTCTCATAATACAATTACGTCACTTGAATTGATACATTAGTCAACCCTTAATATGAGTATTTATAGAGTACAAACTATGGTTAGATAGTAATTACATAAATTACTATAATGCCTTTAGCATTCTTCTTGGTTATGTTGAATAAGTGGGCACCCTATCTGAATAGACTCTATATATATTCTAACAATGTAAAATTTAAGATTTTTACACATTGATTAAGAAGGTGGGACCTAGTCTAAAACTCATAAGAGAATACAATTAATAGTAAAAAACAACAAAATTTTTTGCAACAATAACAAGTAAACATTTTCCACTGGGTGAAAAAAAAAATTCATACTTGTTTAAAATTTTCACATGTATGGATCAATTTCTGTGATTTGAAACCAAGTTCGCTTGATTTGGTTTTGGAAGAGATTTGTATTTAAACTAATATTTTTTATTGGATTGGTTTAGTTTAATTTTACTGATTTTTTTGTACCAAATCCGAATCGAACCAAACCAAACATGAATGGATTGGTTTTCTTTGGTTCTCGGATTTATCCATGAATATATAATAATTTTAAGGTATAAAAAATTATAAACAAGGAATTTTTTTAAAAAAATAGAAAAATTAGAGTCATGCATTTTGGTTAGATTAGTTTGAATTATCGGATTAATTTTGATTCAAAAATTATAAATCTGAAATCTAATCCATTAATGAATGGATTTGGTCGATTTATTGATCCGATAATCTGATGGCTCGAACCAAATTAAACCAATAGATTAGTTTAGTTTGGATTGACTAGATTCAATGGATTGAATCAATCTAACTTTCAATTCACCCCAATCCATCCATGATCAAGTGAATGCATGTGTATAATGTAATTGAAGCATATAAATCGACATGCCATACATGATGAAGCTGCAAAGTATCTTGCGGGGTTCACAAACTGTATGCATCCTATGAAATGGAATGCATTTCATTTCATTTTTAATCATCTTTATGTTATTGAAGGTGTGACTATGACAGTGAAGACAAGAATAAGAAAGAACCATGTGCTTCAATATCTTATTCATTTATTCTCTTTTCTTTTTCGTTTTTTTTTTCTTTTCTCTAGGACAAAAATTTGTCCATGTGAAATTCCGGATTCTTCGTTACTGAAAGGGCTTTCCCTCTGGTATCAGCAAAAGTTATAGTACAAAGAAAGGAGAGGGGTCTATCTATATTGTCAAAAGATTGAGGCAATCACACTTGGCAAATGCTATAAAGCTAACATCACCCTATGTTGTATAGTTGTTGGAGCTTCTTGGTCCACACTATTTGCATCATTAATTATTCACATTCAGATATATAGGTGTGAAATTTGGCATGTTGCTGATGTCTTTCAAGAATAAATAGCACTGTTTTATTGGTGACTTATCTTTTTCCTCTACAATNTAATGTATTTATAATTGAAATTGAATAATGTTAACTTTAAATTAAATTAATGAAAGACATATCATAAAATACACCTTAATGCATGACACTTAGTGGTTATGTCATACTTTATTCAGTATATGTATTATTTTATAGTTCAATAAAACATAGCTCAATTATGATAAATATATGAAATTAACAAAATAAACTCAATATACATTATCTAATATAAACAAAGTTAGGTAAGTATCTAACAAAGTTACAAAATTTGTACATTTTGAGGTAAACTCGTAAACTCGTAGGTAGATTTTAACTCGTGAACTCGCTAGTAGAATCGAGAGTTTACTTAAACTCGTACGAGTTTACCAAAAAAGAGTTTACATAAGTGTTAACTCGTTTTTGTGTAGTAAAATCGTAAACTCGTAAGAGTTTAAGAGTTAACTCGAGAGTTTAATAACCATGAGCATGAGAATGAGGGGTTTTGTCTTTGAGAGTATACTATTAAGTCTCTCAATCGCCATTTCTAAAGAATTTTTTTTTTAGGAAAAGGTAAAAAAGTGAGTATGTTTTTATTAGTGAACCATTAAGTAAGTAAAAAAAAAATAAAAATATGAGTGATAACAATATCGTGTAGTGTATATTATACATATAAATTTAACAAAACAAATTATATATATGGTTAGGTGTCTAGCTCGATTTTTAAATGAATCGGGTCAGATCATGCCCAAATGGTTAGGACCGGGTCATTGGGCTAGATTAAGTCATGAACACCCTTAATTATTGACATAATATTAGAGTCTGTACAACTAAATGGATATGAGTTTAAGTTTTATCACTCCTATTTTATAACAAATATGTTAAATTTTAGTAGGATGTATAAAAATCTAGTCGTGCAATATTGATGCTTCACGTCCAACAGAGTCATGCGGCTGTCAAATATAAAGCCATACACACTATTCCAATTAAATGTGATCCCGCTAGAATTTCAACTAAAATTCATCAGGGCTGGACCAGTATCAATTTGGAGTGTTGCACAAAAAAAGGGGGAGTTGGAGAAGGAGTGACAATTAATGTGGATAGAGGCAGTTTTTGTTGATGAATTGAGATTTGAAAGACAGCTAACCTAACACACATTTAACACCACCTTCCTTATCCCAACCTGAGTGTTTGTTTGTTCCTGGATATATCTGCGTGACCACTATCCTCTTTCTCCGTTATTTCCACTCTCTCTCTCTCTCTCTTTACTTAATTGTCATCAGGTTGCTGGTTGCCTATAATGCTATAGGACATAACTGTCCTATTAGCGTGGTACTCCTCTTTACTTGCAGCTTGAAACTTCCTTTCTATTATTCCAAACTTGTGATTTTAAAGAGCGACTCCAATCAAGTCCCTCCTCCTACTACCAACTTCGAACACGCTCATCTTTGTTGTAGGGACACTACTACCCTTTGAGCATCTCTAATGATGTTTCTTATTAAGATTTCTCTTTTGCTTCTATTACTTGCTACCTCAACATCCGGATAATTAACGTATTATAAAAAGTAAATATGTTTTAAGAGTGTTCCTTTTTTCTTTCTCTAGTATGACGCCACATGTTTCTTTTTTAAAAAAATAGAATATATGGTTAAAAAATTGTAAAATTAAGCATGTTATTGAATGACTAAAATGAGATCAATCCCAACTAAATGAGACGTGAAGAATTTTTTTGTCCTTTATTGAAAAAATAAATTCATATTTTGCATAGCATATATGCTACTAATTATTCTTTTTCTATTACTTTATTTTCTTTTTAAAAATAATTAATGACATTTATGTTATGTGTAGGACGAATCTTTTCCCTTTTTTTTATGAAGGGCGAAAGAATGGCTTTTGAGATGGCAGTCCTCTTCTTATCCTCCTCCCTAGTTCCTTGGGTTTTTTTTGTCCAGCAGTGAGTTTTTAAAACACAAGACTAAAGAAAAGGAATCACAAGCCTTGCAAGAATGTGTCGTCAAACTCAGGGATCACAATTTATACCCTATTTGCATGTATCTGTACCAACCTAACTCGTAATGTAGGATAAAAATTCACTTTACTGTGAGTAATTATCCGAGCAAGTATCTAAAATTATTCATACATGTTAGGACGGGTTAGGGTTCACAATCACATGAACTCGCCTCGACCTTATCCGCATTACTTGTGTGTTGTTTTTTGTACATTGTCAAAGAATTTTTTTTGCTTTCATGATTATTTTTTCTTCTTCATGTTTTTACCAAATTGACTCTAACTATTAAATATTAGATAATGTAAATAATGTTTTTTGTACTTTGACAATTATATACTATTCAAATAACGAGTCCTGCTACACGTACACCAAAAAATATACACCATACATACACCCTATACTTATATACATAAAGTTTGTGTTTTAATGCCTGTAATGTTTGAGCACTTAAGTAAGTATAATTGAGAATATCATCTATAAGTTTGTAATGTTTGTGCACTCATGAGGATAAAGTTTGTGCATTATTAATGGTGTATGTATGAGTGTATAAAATTGGGTGTACAGATAACATTTTTATTTAATAACTTACCATACAAAAGTAATTATTTTCATAAAATCAAAACTACAAACAAGGTTAATTTAAAATCACTTTTAGTTAAAATATTCAGACATTAATTGATTTTATTAATAATATGAAAAACGATTATTATAATAAATTTAGTTTTATGGTTTACTCAAACACAAGCTTAGCTTGAGGGGTCTTAGAATAAAATATCTTAATATATCTTTGATTGATTTGAGAATGATTTAATTTGATATTAAGTTTGATTTCTATTATTATTGTCTTAATTTTGTTATTAACCTATAAATAGGCATATCTATTTAACAGCATAGAATACACAACAACAAGTGTACCATCTTAACAATTATAACTATCAACTCCACCCATTTTTTGTTGTCCCTTATCGCCAATGCTTTGTTTTTTATTTTCAGAATTTCAATTCAACAAAAACTCAAACCTATGAGCAGAATTTAACCCAAAAAATTAGTTTATTAGATGAAAAAATTACATGATTTAAGTATCACATTGAATTATTTATTCACATAACTTGTGGGCATTGACTCGTTAATCCTAATTCTGACATAGGTTAAATATGTGACAGTTCAGAAGACCATTATATGTGGCCATTGCCGTGTCTTTCGGAGTATGCATGCATTGTGTCGGGAAATTTTGTTACACATGAAAGATAATCAACGGCAAAATGGTGGGGTGGAGACAAGGGAGCATATAGTTTAATAGGGCATACACATTATATTATGTGAACTTAAAAACCATGAATCCAGCCAACATATAATAGATAGGGGTACTCAACGAGGTAATTGATTGATTTTAAAGATGTGCATGGTTATCCTTTGGTTCATCAATTGGGAAGCAATGAGGATAAGCCTTCACATATACAAAGGAAGATACCTATAATGTGGGCAGCATTATCTCTATCAAGACGGTTTAGCTCTTCTTTAAAATGAATTATAAGCACAATTATTTGGATAAACGTTGTCGGCATTGGCCTAGGTCAACTCATTCTTTGAACCTTGGGAATTTTATGCATGTCCCATTAAAAAGAGTAATGACCCATGAATTTAATGTTGAAAGTCGAAGTATAGGTGATGAATTCTAATTTATAGTATTGGTAATTAAGAAATTAAGTAAAAAATTAGAGGAAAACTTAAAAATTGGTTCTTGAAAAAATTATAGGACATCAATTTGATACTCAAAATATTTGTAGCTTCAATTTCGTTCTTTAAAGATTAATTTTCGCTTCGAGTTAGTCCAAATGTTAGTTTTTATAGAGAAAACGTTAATTAATGTCTAATATGTCATGCCTTATGTGGTGATGCATTTGCTGAGATGGATCCTATATTGGTCCTTAATAGCGTTGTCGGGGCATGAATTTGGTTATTCAAAGATATCAATTAACAATTTCTTCACATAATGTAACATTTGGATTAAAGTTAAATGAAATTAATCTTTTTAAGACTTTCTTTTCTTTTTTTTTTTCCACTCAAGATATCTGTTGTCGGCAATAGTGACAATCTCCTCACAGTAATTGAATTTATACGAAGTGGTAGATTGTTGGCTAAAAAATGTTTTTCCATTCTTATAAGTGAGAATCAAATCCATACTAACATGATTAAGGGTTAGTGTGAATTATCATCACGCTACACCAAATTTAATATAACTAATTTTTTGAGGATGAAATTGATTCTAAAAATTATTTGATTTGGTGTCAAATTTATTATTGTGATTTTCCTGTTATATTCCCTCTCCTCTGTTCTTTTTCCTGTTGAAGACACCTGTGGGGGGAAAACAAAAATCAGAAAGGATTAATTAGAGTGGTTGGTGATGGGGCTCAAGAAATTGAGCCAAACAAAATTTGAAAATTTTGGGATTGCTTTAGCCCCAAGATTGATGCGCAAAAGTCATAAAGTACTAAACGAGGCATCTCTTTGTATCGTAGTATTATGTGTTCATATAAAGCAAACTAATGATTAGGATGAAGTACCTTTAGGTAGACATGTAAATGAGTAGGTTATATTTCTATCGATAAAGTTACGTTTTCTTATTAAACTAGTTAAACTTGGAGTTTATTGTTAACTTATACCCAAATCTATACATGGATTTCGAAACAAATGAGTTTACCAATTAATTATTAATTAATTAATGACTATAAAGGTTCGTTTCTGTGTCCACAAAAGCGACATGCGTTGGAGGCAGCTTTTTGTTGAACTTCATGATGACTATACTTTCTCTTAATGATTACTATCTATGTACCTATCTAATTTGAATGTTCTGCAGGTTACACAAACTTTGCAATATTAATATCGAATTTATTTATAGGCTCCTAAGTACAACGTTGATGATTAATTTGCCTTACTTTTCAGTTGTGCTCAAATGTGTAATAGTAAATCATTAAATTCGCCTTTAAATTTAATAGCGTTTGTTAAACTCATTTTTAAATTGTAAAAAATATTAAATTCATTCTTAAATTTGTCAAAAGATAATAAAATTAGTGCTTTAAAGAAACTAATTAGATCGACGTTAAAACAAAAGATTAATTTGATTAATTTTTTATAATTTTGATGACGAATTTGATATTTTTCATCATTCAAGTACATGAACTTAATGAACGTTACCTTAAGAGCAAATTTGATAATTAATTTACTCGTAAAGTTGTGTTGAATTGTGTATTAAAAATTGAGTGGGTCTTAGTTTAAAATCTTAATAAGGAATAGATGCTCAACTTTATGCAAAGGTTATCTAAATATAATATCTTAGCAATGTGATTTTAATACACTCGATTTGGATTGGATATTGGTAAACAAGGAATCAACCTCACAACCATTGACCTGACTGAAGTTTGATTTATAAATTTGTTTGTTAGTATGAGATTTATAAGTATTTGTATAAGCGTGGAATGAATTAGGTCTCGTTTGGTGTACCATATAGGATTCGATCCAATGATATTAAATATTGTAGTATAATGTTTAATAATATAGTATAAAAAATATATTGTATAAGTTTGTATATTATCATGTGTTTAATGCATCATATATAATTGTATAATTTTATCTTATTCTACATTTGTTGTATCATTTTATAAGCATATATAGAATAAAATAAATTTGATGGACAAAATTACTCATGTACATAAATTTGTTAAGAATTACTTTTACAATTAAAAATGATTAAAATTAATTTAAAATTAGTGATGATAAAAAATATATAATGTATCTATAAGTTTATTTTATAAAAAATATAGAATATAGTAATTAATAAAGTCATAAATAAATAATAAAATGCTTAATAATAAATAAAATAAAAAATACTTAATAAAAAAACTAATTAAAAAATAAAATTGTAAAATGTGCGGTAATAAATAAATGATATCTAATATAAAGAAGGAAGATTAATCAACCACAATCAAGTGCACGACCCGAGTCAACCCGAATTAGTCAAGGCGAAGCCTTGGAACCGGGCAGACAACAAAAATAAAACAACAAAATAAGATATTAATTGATTTAAAAATAATTCAATTTTTACATTAAAAAAATACATTAATATAAAATGATGAAAAATCAAATCATAATTTTAAAATGTTGAACAATATTTTTATTATTAAAATCATCAAATGTCTTTTTTTTATATAATGCTAAAAAAATCATTCAACCATTCACGTAGTTGAGTGTTATGGGGTAGGAACAAATTTTAATTTTATAATAAAAAAATAATGAATATAAATATATTATTTAATAAAATATTTTTGTAATATAATTGGTGAAATGAAGAACCAAAACAATAAGTTAATTTCTTTCAATTATTAAAGTTTTTTTTTATAATACGGGGCATACTTAATAAATTAGTGGGGACAAAAATACTCCTATGATCTGTATGCTTCTAAGAAATTTCTTAAATCTTGAATGGGGAATGTGCCATGTGCCAAGTGCCAAGTCCAACACACCCCAATGCCTAGATCTGTCCCTGATTCGAGATGGATGATTTTAAAAAAAGAGTAATGTTAGAATAATAATTCAAATAATGTTAACATGTTGTTAACTCATGATTTACTTAGTGATATTAAGTGCATAAACTTTTGTATATACATGCACAAACTTTAATGACAAGCAAACTTTTTTAAATACAAAATTAAATCAAATCAAATTAGATTTACGACGCATTAAATAATGAAAAATATTTGTCACTCTCTTCCTATTTCTCCGATCGCACTCTAAGCGCGCGGATTCATTCTCTACAATGCACAAATGAAAACGTAAAATATGATAGAAACATAAACGAGAATGAAGACGAATAAGAAAACTTTTGTTTTCACATGCATAAACTTTTGACCAACAGACATTCACAAACTTTACTATACATGCACAAACATTTGAAAAACAAAAAACAACGAATATAATGGAAACGAAAATGAAAACTCTTGGATTCATAAAAAATAAAATGGAAACAAAAAAAATATGGAAGATTGGAAAAGAAGAGAAAAAAAATAAAGAATAAGAAAAAAGAAGAAAAAAAATGCATATTAAGAATATTGAGTTGTACAAAAATTAGCAGATTTTAAGTTATACACTTTAAAAAATCACACAAAGGATTTAAGTTTAGAGCGGACAAGTCTAAAATTAACAATAAATGGAGAATCATTTTAATAATGTAATAGGCTTACGAAATACAATATTATTTAATAATTAGTTACTATATATTGCGAGATAAACATAGTTTCATTGATGAGGAGGTGGATTTTTTTTGTTCTAAGTAGAGAATTTTGATTTACTTGTATTGAAAATTTAGAAGTTTATTTTTTTTGAGTGAAACATTTTAGTTTAGACTCTTCAACAAATTTATTCAAAGGCCAGTTCATCACAATATGACTGCGTTTTCAATTTGAGTTAGAGTCATTTACATTTATAAGTCTTATAGTGAATTTTTTTTTATCATTTTATGGACCCTATGTATAATTCTCCTAGATTTGGGTCCTTTATAAAAATTAACATTTGTATGAGCATATGAAATAGGCACCTGCAAATCCGATTTCAGCCCTAAAAACACTTGTTAAGATGATAAAGTGAAATATTTTGAGTCTTTAAATGTTTTCAATGTATTTAAAAAAATTGTTTTAGTTTTTTCATACAATAATTTTTTTCTTACTTTTTTAATAAGTATCCTTAGGACACTTATTAACAAAACACTTATCTTATTTCTTAATTTATTTGTATTTGTCAAAAATGACAATAAAAAATAGAAGGAAGGAACCCTATTCTATCTCTCTTCCACTATTTTTATTAAATAAAGATACATTTAGAAAAATGATAATTAATATTGTCAAAATTTAAGAAATACACAATTATTTGTAAAAATATCAAAATGAAAATGTGATCAATATTTAACAATAGAGGTAATACTTCAAATTTTCCTTTTCAAAATGATAATACTCCATCTGTTCTCAAATAACCGTTCACTTTTCATTTTGTAAAGATATTAAAAAAATGATTGAAAGGTTTAAAGTTAAAATAAATTAATAGTACATAATAAAATTATTCCTATTAATTTTTTCATGTATTTTTTGGGTGCAATTCCTTCATGTGCTGTTCTACTTTTTTTTTTTCATTACTTTTATTAAATAAGAACATATTAAAAAATTAATATCATCAAAATTTAAAAAATAAACATTTATTTACAAAATTATCAAAATTAAGAAAATAGATAATAATTATTTAAAAATTGACAGAGTATTTCGTAAAGAAGAAAGAATCTCTGTATATTTTCTCACCATCCTAACTAAAGTTTCACAATCAAACCCGTAAAAAAAAAGCAAAAAAACACAATCACCCAATAAAAATCGTCGCGATTAGTTTGTGCTCTCTCTCTGCTTTCCAAAACTTCACGTTCAATTTAAGACTCATGGAACAACGTTTCGTCTTTTGCCCGGCAGAGAAGGCATTTCGCCATGTGTCATTGAATGATAATGGCTTCAAATTAGTAATTTAGGTGCATTTTTCATACAGAATAATATGTGTATTGTTTTTTCCTCCTTATCCTTCTATTCGAGTAATGTCTGTTATTTAAACGTTAGCAACTCTCTTAATTAAAATTCAAATCACAATTTACCATGTTAGGGTGGATTCTCTTTATTATTAGACCAAATTTTAATATAATTTGATACCAAATTTGTTTAAACATATATTTAATTATTTATTAGCAAGGGTTTCGCTTGATTTGTACGTACCAAATAAAAATTAGAAATTGCTATAAAAAAATCTGTCTAGACTGTGGAGTGAGAATAAAAGAGGAACAAAAAGTGGATATTAAAGTGGCAATTACATTTGTATATTCTTTGATAATTACATCATTAAAATTACTAGTGCATTTACTTTTTTAAATGCCAATGAAAACGGAAAACTAATCAAAAACTTTCACGCTATATATTTAAGTTTGAGAAAATAAAGAAGGTGAAGATATATGGGTAATTTGGTGGCAATTTTATGAAATGGGGAGTGCCCTAATTGATTCGTGCCATTTTCATTAATGTTTGCATTGGTCCTTAAACAAAATTCTAATTGATCTCCAAATATTGTAAATGTTACTATTGTTAGTCATTTTGTTTGTCATTTTGTTTGAAATAAAATTGTAAACTGAACATAACGTTTAAAGTGTTTAAAGGCCAATTTAGAGCATTCAAGGACCTTTGGCATCTCCCTTGATCATATACCAAAGGGTAAATTAAAGCAGCTCTGTTCAACTCTTATTATAGAATATATAAGGTGTTTAACCCAAAAATATATTTATTTTTTTAAAAAAAGTCAAAACCTAAAATTATTTGATATTTGACTATTATTATAATTACCTACAAAATTATATAAAATATAAGATTTAATTTATTAATAATTTAAAATAGTTGTAAATAGTAATATTCGAATATAGAAATACCTTAAAAGAAAAAACTAGAAAGTGCTATATTTTTAAGAATTTTTTTTATGCATTATCTTATTATTAAAAGTGTTAGACTGCTATCATAATTATGTCAAATGTTATTTATATAATAATACTAGTGATTACTTAACATACACTTATATGCCCGTTAAACTAATGTTTTAAACTATAGTGATTTAAGAACATAAGATAAAATAATTTGAATGAAATGAAAAACAAAACTACACAAAAGTAAAAGAATAACTGTGATTATGGACTGGTAGAAAAGAAAAAAATTTAAATACTAAAAACAATTATTTTTATAAATCTTTTTATATTAGAGTATAAATAATATAATATTTTATATTTATATAATTAATTGATAATATAAAATACTTAATATTATATTTGATATATTATGAATGTAATAAGTTTTAATTCAATTGGTATTTGTGTTCCTCCTTATCACAATTGACAGGTTTTTCTTTTCGATAGTAAACACCTTAATTGATAGATAGTCAACCCCATTGTTTTTTTTTCAAGACTATAAGTATCTTTTTATCAAAAGCAATTCTATTTAAGTTAGATATGATCGAGGTTATTAAACTCTCGAAACTCAGTTCTCTTACACAAAATGAGTAAGCATTTTTACTAGTGAATTCTTACAAGTTTAGTTAAACTCTTAATAAAATTAGTAATTTTTTAAGCTTAGTGAAGGTTCACAAATTTACTTAAACCCTTGATGATGAAGTATTTTTTTCCAAAATTTAACACAAGCACATAATTGGTCCCTTGAGCACATACTAGTCCCTCTATCCAATATTATATGTCACTTTTGAAAAATGTATACAGATTAAAAAATTAATTAATTTGCACATACTTAAATAAGACATAAAACTTTTAGATTAAATTATCTTTCATTTTGTTTTTGCAATTAGTGGGAGAAAATGTTATGAAAAATTGTAATATAATTACTATAACAATAAAAACCCATGATAAATAGAGATATAATTGCAAAAACAATATTAATACTTTCATAATCTAATCAAATAATAACTAATTTTGAATAAAATTTTAAATAAAAAATGACATGTAATATTGACCAGATGAAGTAATATAAATTATAAGACTAAATCTTTAAATAGTTATTTCAATTTCTTTTTACAAAAGGATTACATTATATTTCCTCCGATTCATTTTATTTGTTACTTTCACTTTAATCGTGTTTAAATACATAAATGTTTAAATGTACCTAAACAAATAAAAATGCTAAATAAAATGAACCAAAAAAGTACTTGAGAGTTAATTTTAAAAATTCAGTTTTGATTCACATGAGCTTTTTTTTTATATAATCATCTAATTAATTTCTTGGCTTTTAAAAAGTGAATTTAATAATTCATTATGATTGCTGATATTTCGATATATCGTTAGATAATAATATATAACCCTTTTATATTATAAATGCATAAAAAAATGATTTAATTTAATTTATTAATTTATTTATACGTTAGTGTTACGGCAGTTTCTATGCAATGCAATGCAAAGTCGTGGGCACCAATGACGTGTCAACATTTATTATTTATAAATCGCGGATCATCTCTTCCCCCCCTCTCTGTCCACTTATCTTTCTCTGTGCTCTTCCGTTTTTTCTCATTTTCGTTGTCATTACTCTCTCTCTCTCTCTCTCTCTCTCTCTCTCTGTGTCAGAGAAGATTTCCTTCTCTTTCTTTCGCAGCTAGCTAGGGTTTCGGTTCCTTTACTTCGAAATCACAAACTCACAGCTTCACAGGTACGCTCCTTTTCTTCACGCTTCGCATCCCAAATCTCCCGCTTCAACGTTACTACTACTATTGAATTTAATCCGCATCTTAAATGCTGCCTTGTGTTTCCGCTTCCGTTACTGACTCCTCTGGATTCTGCATTTGTTCGTTTCTGCATTATTCTGTCTGAATTTCCGAACAATTTGCGATTTGCAATGCGGATTTGAATTTCGTGCGGTTGCTTTTTAGCTTTGGTTTGTGTTTATGGGTGAAATGGTGAGGAACGGTTTTTCGAATTTTTTGTTCTGGATGCGAAATGAACAACTCCGGCTTGTTGAGGCTGGTGAGCCGAATGGCCTTGTTCTGCCAAGTCTCGTGCAGATTGTGGAATCCGAGGTTCACGGAACTGATTTTTTTTGGGGTGATTTTTCAGCTATGGGCAATTTAGCGTAGCTGTTTATTTATGTGTGTGTGGTATAGAAACCGCGGTGACCTCTTGTTTGTTGTTTTCATATCCAAATTTATGTTTTGGATTGTGAGTTAAAAGAGCTGTATAAATTCATGTGGTTTATTCTTGTTTTATTATATTTTTGGTGCAGGCTGAACTGCAGAAGTATAGCTAGTAGCAATAAATTCAGTTGGAATATTCCAAGTTTTTAACCCCTTTCCTTGATGGGTCTAGTACTGGTCATGATGGTGGCGAGGAGATTAATGCTATTGGCATATGCGATGGAGGTCAAGTCCATGAGAATATAAAAAATATCTGTTTCTGGATTTCTTTACTATAGCCACTGTTACCTAATGCAAATTTTGATGCATTTGAATCAGATGGGCTGAAGAGATCTGTATGCTTGCTAGAAAAGTTAAGTAGAAATGGCTATTGCTGGTCTGCACAGTGTGTCCGTACTTGACTCTTCTTTTTTGAGAGACTCCCATTCTCAGTCATCTCGGAGGCGGGGAGATGGAAGAAGGGGAGGCACCCGGTCATCTGCACTCTTGCAGATGTGGCGAGAGATTGAGGATGAACATATGGTGAATCAGGTTCAAGGAAGGCCTGGTGAAGTACTACTTGAACAAAGGACTGATGGGTTGATTGCTGACCTCTCACGGGCAGATTCCCCAGGTAGCCATGGGAGAGGACGGGGGCGTATGCTAGAAGATGCAGTTTTCGGTGACGTTGAGTCTGAAACATGGTCACAGTCACAAAGTCAGAATGAATCCCATGACGATCATGAGGATTTAAACAATTCTAGCTGTGAAAACTCCTCTGATTTGGGAGAAGTCGAAAGGGAAAGAGTGAGGCAAATTTTTAGGGAGTGGATGAACAGTGGTGCTAGGGATCACGGGTCAAACATTTCTCGGAGAAATAACAGTTCAAGGGGAGAATGGCTTGGTGAAACTGAGCAGGAAAGGGTGAGAATCATAAGGGAGTGGGTACAAATGAGTAGCTCACAGAGAGGTGTTTCTTCTGGGGAAAACAGGGAAGAACAGTCTGCTGAAATTGATACACAAATTGAACGGGTTCGTGACGGACTTGTTGTTAACCAGAATGAAGGTCAGACTGATCATATACGTAGGGGTATCCGTAAATTATGTGGCCGACAGGTCATGCTTGATATGCTGAAGAAGGCTGAGAGGGAAAGGCAAAGAGAAATTCAGGAGTTGTTGGACCATCGGGCTGTATCTCATTTCCCCCATCGTAATCGCATTCAGGTTTGTCCAATTAATGTCTAATATATCTTGTATTTTTCTTCACTTTTTCTTAACTAAGTTTTGGACTTGGAGCTTTATTGCTGTGAACTGGTTAAATGTTTTGCATCTGTTGAGTTAGACAGTATTTATAAGTGAGCAGAGCACTTGGTTTTCTACTGAAGTTCACTGTGACAATTATAGTGAGATGATTTCATTGTAGGCATAATAAACTTGTTATTTACCATACATAGTACAATGTTGTACACGGGCATAGATTTAAAAAAGTTTCTAATGTAGAAATAATCTGAAATACAAATGATTTGGTAAACCTTGGAAATATGAAAACATAAATACTATAACTGCTAATCCAATTAAACATGATTCAAAATCTAGGACTTGAATTAAACCTGAGAGCTTTTAGCTCAAATTGATTAATGTTTGTTAAAAATGTTTTCAGGCGTTGCTTAGAGGAAGGTTTTTGAGGAATGATAGATCTGTTGATAATAACAGGTCTGCTTCTGTTGCAGAAAGTGAATTGGGCTTATTGAGGCAAAGACACACCGTATCAGATCTAAGGCATGCATTTCGTTTTGGATTAATTTGATGAGAACTGTTACCTATATATTTTTCTCTGAAGCCTCTCAGATCTCTCTCCCCCGCTTTTTTTTATACTGTTTAAAAGATTTCCTTCCATGGTTTACCTTGCATCCAGATGGGTGAAAATGATACCCTGTTTCCCCTTAAACCAAACATTATGGTATACCCTGTTTCCCCTTAAACCAAACATTATGGTAATTGTTATCGTGTTGTTACACCACTTAAAGCTACTGGTCCTTGTTTTGATTATACTGGAGGTTTTGCTAATATTTTCTGCCACTTCATTTTAATTGCTGAGTATTGGCTTTATGCCACTAACATGAACTTGTCTTTTGAACAGGGAAGGGTTCTCTAGAAAGGAGAAAACTGGTTGCAGTCAAGCAACCAGCAACCTATCTGATATCTCATCTACCAGTGATGTTGATTTTAATACAAATGAACAAATTGGGGCTAGCAGTTCACATATGGTCCCTTCTGTACATTCTGCACCTAATAACATAGGTAATGATGGACTTGGGATAGCAGGCGGCCAGAACTGTATACAGGGAACCACGCATGAGAGTTTAGATTCTCAAGATTCTACTGTTCTTGTTGAAGGAGATCAGTTGCAGTCTTTGCAAGTGGAATCAGTTGATTGGCAATCTTCATCCAGTGTTATTGTTGAAAGAAAAGAAGGCACTGGGCAAAGTGTTGATTGGGTGCCAACTGAAGGTACTGATAATGAACTTGCACAACAAAGTTTGGAAAATGATGATTTAGGGAATAGTAATATGCAGGAATTGAGTGAGGCATATAATAATCGATCTCAGGGTGATATAAGAAATGGTGAAAACAATTCATCAAATCACAGCAATAATACAGAAGGCAATATTGTTGATGATGTGAATTGGAATGAATCCACTGCTCTTGGAAGAGAACAGCTGGAAGAAGCTATTGGAAATGAAGGAAGTGACTGGCATCAGAGTAACAATGAATGGAGCAATAGGACCGAGGAAAGTGTGGACTATAATCAGCACACTAGTACAGCAATGGTGTGGCCTGAAAACAGTTTGGGAAATGAGGATGGAGAAACCTCGCATCTGCAAGAAGGTCCTGAAGTCTGGCAAGAAGATGGTAGCTTCCAAGAGGCTGTAGAAAATTGGTTGGGAGGACCTTCTGATCATGAAAGCGCCCCAGTTGGTAGAATTCATGGATATTATTTTCCAGATGATGACAATGTATATAGCGGTGAACTTAGGGAACTGCTTAGTAGGTATGCTATTATGAGTTGAGTTTTTTTGCATTTATCTTTTTAAACCGGAAAATGTAGTCTAAAAATACATGTATCCATTCATCTTGCAGGAGAAGTGTCTCTAACCTCCTCCACAGCAGTTTCCGTGAGAGTCTTGACCAGTTGATCCAATCATATGTTGAAAGGCAAGGTCATGCTCAGATTGAGTGGGAGCTGCAAGAAACAACCCCTTCTTCGGCCTCTGCAGAACATGAGCTTGAGCAGCAGAGTAGGGATCAGATTGTTGGTCAGGAGGGTACTGTTAATAGTCCACTTAACCTACCCTCTTTGCCTATACCTCCTCCTCTACCTATTTGGGACCGGCACCCTCACCGTGACAGCTGGTCACAGAATGACAATCAGCGACTAGGAATTGTGCGTTCATTACTTTTGCTGATTTTTCTTTTTCATATGCTATAACATTTAAAAAAAAGGGTTATTTTTCTGTGTTACTGGAATGGCTTCTATTAGTTAATTTTATAAACTTTATTTGTTTGTCAGCTGATGTCATCATGCAGCTATTTGTAGGTATCAAAATAAGTGAAATTTATGAGGCATAACTACTTTTCTAGAGCTGTTGTATACCATAGTGTAGACTGTTGGCACCAAAAAAATAGTGTAGACTGTTGATTGTTTACTTTTTCCTCTTTAAATTGTGTAATTATTTGAATTTGAATAATTTCCCGTTTCTTTTTTGGCAGGATTGGGAGGTTATTAATGACTTGAGAATTGATATGGCTAGACTACAACAAAGGATGAATAATATGCAAAGCATGCTGGAGGCCTGTATGGATATGCAGCTGGAGTTGCAGCGCTCAATTAGACAGGAAGTTTCTGCCGCCCTAAATCGCTCAGGTTCGCAATTTCTTTTTTCCCACATTTCCTTTTCCTGTGGTCGCCTCCCTTTGGCCTTTCACTGTGACCTGTTATGTTACTATCAAATAGCTCACTGAGAAGACCAAGTTAAATTTGTTTCAGGAGCAAATGACTGTGAGTCAGCAGATGATAAAGCTAAATGGGAATGTGTGAGGAAAGGACTATGTTGTATATGCTGTGAAAGCAATATTGATTCTTTGTTGTACAGGTACCATTTAAGCAGTGGATACATCTCTAGCCAATTTGCACTTTGATTATAATCACCTAACAATACCGTTGTGCATTTGTCGCAGATGTGGGCACTTGTGTACATGTTCAAAATGTGCCAATGAGTTGCTTCAAAGTAGAAGGAAGTGCCCAATGTGTCAAGCACCCGTGGTGGAGGTGATACGTGCTTATTCTATACAATAGTTATTGACATAAAAAAAAAAGGTTCACAATATAACAAAATACAGGATTCTAACAAGTTTTATCACCTGGACCTTTCCAGGTACTCCTTTTTTATTTTTTTCTGTTTTTTACCTTGTTATTGTATTTATGTCGAGTGCACTAATGGAACACATGATGGCCAATTTTTTGGGGCCATGATTCTGATATCTGATATGAATAATAAAAGTTCTATGTTGTCTCTGAATATTCGATTATAGAGATTCCATCCCTTTGATCCTAGGTGGCTGGATATGGGGTTATTATACTTGTAAAGCACCATTTCTCTTTGCATAGTCTATATGATCGTGTGTTGATCTGAGGTGTCATCAGGCTGCATTGGCTCTTGCCAATGTTGATCTGTCATGTAAACCTGCATTTTTTGTTTTTAGGTTATTCTGGTTTGTTTATTAAGGTTTTCCCTGATGATAGGTAGAAGTTCCTTGACAAAAATGACATCATATCACAACGAGAAAGCATTCGTTGGATCAGATACCATCCCCTAAATGTTCTTCTGATCTTTCGTAGATTTACATGCATTCATTTGGTTATCCTATCATGTGGTTATATGAGTGGTTATATGAGAGGCTTTTGAAAGAGTGGGGTGATACTTAAACCGCATTTTTTTACGAGGTCACATGATCGGAAAACGGTGCTAACTCTATCGAAATAGTGTGTAGAAATTAGTCACTCTTTTATTTGTTTTTTTACTTTTTTGCTAGGTTAGCAGTTTGGTGAGACAACAAATATTAACTTCCCTTTTCACACAACGTTTTCACTTTTATTATTAATCCACGTAACTAATTGCGTCGATCATTATTTTATTTGGCTAGGTTTGGGAGAATGACCCAGTAACATCCTATATACGACAAGGGAAAGAGATAAGATCACAAAACATGAACACGAAAAAATTAGATAACTAGGCCCTGAAAATGGACACGTCTAAAACAACGAATTGAACTCATTCTATTTTGGCCAAGAAAAATTAACCCAGTAAATGCAGACTGAATAAAAATGATAAAGAGAAAATACCACTTCTGCTTTGTCATGGTTTTGAACCCGGAATGCATGGATTGAAGAACTAATTTGAAACCAACATGCAACTCGAGCAACTGGTCAGAAAAAATCAATCTAGTGATGACAGATATTATGTGTGTTTCATGGAACAAAATAGTAATAATAATTAAGGAATATCTCATTTTAGGTTTTACAGACTTGGTTTGTGAAACTATATATAATTTGAACATATATTACATCTAACATAAAAATTGAAATTGAGAAACATAATTTCCATTGTAACATGTAATTTTATGCTGAATTCCAAAGGTGGAGCATGCTGTTCAAAAGATCGTTGCCTTTTCGGGGTTTAGATATAACAAAACAACACACTAGTGATTTTATCATTAAAAAAATATAACGATTAAACTCAAATTTAACTTTTCATATTAGATGAACTCAATCGTTTGGCACCAATCAGTCTCACTAGAGTGAAAGACATGTCCCATTTTCCTAGTGACCCAGAAAATATCTACATTTTAAGGTTGGATTACTGAGAAAGATACAAAAGCAGATTTCTCACAGAGAAATAGGTAATGTACTTTTTAACAAGACAAATTAAGAAAGGAGCTTGTCACACAAGAGACAAAATAAAGATTACATATCCTCCTCAATCACCTCAAAGTAGTGGCGGTGTCAACATCCATTATTCTCAGTGCATCAATCAATGATCAAAAACTCAATGATCTCCTAAACCCAACCCTCACTGTGGTACTCGCCTCATCAACCTCTCCTCTTCCCACTTCACAGTTAAGCTCGGTGCACCTGCACACGGGGCACGTCACGTGCGCCGCGAGCCACGTGTCGATGCACCGGGGGTGGTACACGTGCTTGCAGTAAGGGATCACTTTAACCGCCTCTCCCTCCACGAACTCGTCCAGACATATGGCGCACTCCGCCTGCTGCTCTTGCTCTTGCTCATGCTGTGAGTCGTCCGCGGCCCGGCGGTACGGAACAGCTGGCAGAGGCTTCTTTGCGGCGGAGGAGGAGGAGGAGGAGGAGGAGGAGTCGCAGGAGAATTGGTGGATGTAGAGGAGGAAGAAGCCGAAGAAGAAGATGGCGGTGAAGAGGACGAGGAAGGCGTAGGCGAGGTTGGAAATGAAGATAGGGCGAGGCAGGGATGATGATGATGATGATGAGGATGGGAGAGGTGAGATGGGGAGATCCTCGTTGAGGAGGAGGAGTCTGCGGCTGTGGCATTCCATTTCGTGCTTTTCTCTCAATGGGTTACGGGGAAAGGAGGGAAGAGTGGTTGAGACTTGTTGAGGGTTATATAAACTTCCCAAGAGAAATAACATTGACTAGTTCTATTTTCCACTCTCAAACATATCATGTGAGTGTACATCCTCTATGCTTAGTTAGTGTACATTTTTAAATAACATTAAAGGTAAATTACCCCATGTATTCTAGTAGTTGGTTAAAATTGTTGTGTGTAAAATAAAAAAACTTAATTAATAATTGATGATTAATCACAAAAAAAATTAGCTTATGCTTGCATTTGTTTCTTGAAAATTGTTATAAAAATGTTTTTCGTATTTATTTTACATAAGTTATTTATTGTCATATTAGATTTCATTGAGTTGTGGATCCATTGAAATCTTATTCAATGACAAATGTGTATTAATAGAGTATTTTACAATACAAATAAAAAATGTTATAGAGACTTAATTCATCAATTTACTTATTAATTTAAGTATTCTTTTAAATGATACCTGTCATTTTTAAGAATAATATATAACAAAATATTAAGTGTTGTTTATTGTAACAAATAAATTGATAAATAAGTTAATAATTTAAGTTTTTCAAACCTTACTCATACAAATAACGTAATTTTTATTTCGTTTATATATCCTATTTAGTGAGTAAGAAGATCAATAGAAAATTATAGAATTACTCTCAAGGAATAATTAAAGGGTTACATATGAGAACAGCGTTTTTTTAAATGGAAACATTCGAGGACTAAGTTATTGGTGAGGATTAATTTTGGAAACATTAAATAATAATATTTATTGAATTAATTAGTGTGGGGAAGGTGATAGGGATTGAGGGTGGGAGCCACCTCGATGTAATCGAATTAATCGGTGAGTCTCTGGAGCTTACAGGAATGTTGCAGGTTCAAAATGGGGGGTTTGTACTCATTTTAAGTATAAATTATGTCGGATCACTCGTAATTTATTTTTTTTAATGAGATTTAATAAAGCGTGAATCTTATTAATTTTTATTAAATGTTAAATAATGAGTGAATTAACATAATATTTTATTTAAAATAAGTTTAAATAATAAAATACATCTTATAATGAGACTGTGCATGTCATAATTCTCAAGCAACGGGCTTGCATGTTCCAAGTTCTGTTCAGTTGCACACAGACTAGGCAGGCCTATTAAATGAGGTTTTGTTTAAGTCTGTATTAAGAAATAAAACTATTAATATTTGTTCATTAGTAATTTTGATTTTTATTTATTAAAAATGTTATGTTAAATATTTCTCATTTTATAATTTTTTATTTTAAATTTATAGTGATATTTTATTTTAAATTTCTCAACTCATTCATACAAATTTTACTGATATTAATTTAAATAAATTTAATGTGATGTATTGCTTTAGAAAAATATTTTAACACTATCATCTCCTCATGATCACATTAATAAAATATTTCACTTTTATAATATCCTATTTAAATATTAGTTGGGGGAATCGCTCGTATTTAAGATGTAATTTAATGAGTACTTTGTTAAATGCATTTAAAAATATTTAAAACTAAAAAACTCAATACAAAAATTAAACAGATCTTATAAATTAGAAATCTTATTGAATGCATTGAAAATATTGAAATCTCAATACTTTTCAATATTGGATGCTTTAAGGAGTGTTCTTGAGACACTGCTTAATTAGCTAATTTCTTTATTCAATGATTATAGCTGACGGTTGGTAAAATCGGTTTTGGGAAAAACGAGGTCCAACTGCTGTAATCTCTGGAAACCTCTCTGAAGCATGAGTACTGGATGATGATTGCTAGCAAGAATACACGGCGGAGTTTACTGTCTTCAAATGGGTTTTTGTTTCTTGGAGAAACAGTTAACTTTATTGGCTAGCTAGATTTTTTTTCTTTTTAAAAATTTCGTTGAAAGAGGGAATTCTGACATTGCTCGTTGAGCTATTTTTACGATGGACACATGGGTCTTGGAAAAAGAAAAATAAAAAAAACATGCATTTAGTGATTTCTGAACTTTTAACTCCAGTCCATCTCTTGGTCAGTTTATCATGTAACGGCTCTGTCTACTCATTACCATGCTTTCAATAATGCATTCACTTTTCATAGGTTACTCCCGATCTTCTCTCCCTTTACCAAAAATAGGGACTACACATGGCGGGGATTTTTTTGTCGGCGGTTGCAGGAACAGCTTCGGTTTAACACTTAGCGGCGGTTTTCATTAGCAGCCGCTAATCACTATTACTTCGCGGCAGTTTGTTGTAAACCGCAGTAAATCAAGTTAATTGGCAGCGGTTTGGGCTTTAACCGCTGCAAAATCTAGGGAAAAAAATAGAAATACAAAAGGAGCTAGCCTAGCACGATCTCACTTTCACGCAACGCTCTCTTCGATCTCACTCTCACCGGCCTCCCCGGCGGCGTGAGTCTCCCCGGCTGCGCGAATGCTATGGGTCTTGACAACGACGACGCTTTCCCCGACGGAGACACCACCAACACCGTCCCCTCCTCCGTCCCTTGCTCTATCTGCCTCGAGCTTGTTGCCGACACCGGCGATCGATCCTGGGAGGCCATCAGTTCCATCCCGGTAAGTCAATGCCGTTGCTTCATTCTGGTTAAGATCATGCTCTGCTATAACTATGTATCATTGTTTTGGTGAAAGTGAAGACCTTATATGAAACTTCATTTGCATCACAATTAATTGTCTTTTGGGTATCTTCATGGTGGATTTGGATCTTCTAAGGTGAGTTTCCCCCCTAAAGTGAGAAAGTGAGGAGTTATCTATTAGATTATCTGGTGAGATCTACATAGAATGCATTTTATTGGTCTAATGGTAGAGCAGCTCTCAGATTGGAGGATCCAAATCCTTGATGGTCTTGGTTTATTGGATTCAATTTCCCCCTCCCCGGCTTTCCCGTGATTTCTTTGTAAGTCATTAACAAAACTGATTTGAGTAGTTTGAATTTAATGGAATTTTTTTGCTTTTTGTTAAATGTGGATTTCAATTATCAAATGTTGAATTAACATAATGCCTTCGGTAACATTTCCTATCAATTACTAGTTAACGTCAAATTTAACACTTAAGTAACTACAATCTACACTTATTTGTAAGCGGTTCACCATACCAGATACCGATTTTAGTGTCTAAAAGCTATGTTTAAAAACATTTCTCTTGTATGTGTGTGTATGTCATAGACTCTGGAAAATGATATAAAACTGTTTTTTTTTCTTTCAGGCTGGTGGCCCCTTCTATCCATTATATACATACCAGCAAGAGGGACAGTTCGAACTCTTACTCTGACATTGTAGCTTACGAGCTTCATTCACCCGATGGTAATTTCTAGTAATTATGTCTTTGTATCTGTATATCTCTGACTGCATGTTTACGAGTTGTGTCTTTAATTTGTGCCTAGGGTCAGAAATATGGCTGATTTAAGCACCACAAGCAAACTAAAGAAGAGGGTGTTGTGAGTGAAAACTATACATACTTGAGTGAGTAGCAAAGTTATGGTATCATCAAAATTGGAATTGACATGAGAAAAGAGGAGGGAAATTAAGAACTGCTTAGTACCTACCTACAACAATATTGAGCTGCAACGGTTAGTGACAAATGTTAGTTATTATATTAATAAGTTTTGGTGTGCTATTAAAGTCTTTTATGACAGAGCAATCAAGTTTGTTCTGTTTTTACCTCTCACACTTTGACTAAAACCTGTTTTTATGTGCATGTATTTGTGATAAGAACTGTGACTGAGTGTGCACCTAGCATGTGATTAAAAAACTCTTATTGGGGTAACAACTTAACCTTTTCAAGAACTTGATCCTGATCCTTACTACTTACTAATACAAATTAGGTGTGAGAATAATGTGATACTGTGTCACAACATGGCCTCAGGATAGCAGGGCATAGAGCAGTTTGTGTTGCGAGGATAAGGGAGCATTGGAGGTAACTACTTTAGCTGGTTTACAACGGGATTGCGTATTTGGTTGTTTGTTGTTTATTTTATTTTATTTTATTTTTTGCTTTTCCATTTTTATTTGTTTTAGGAAATAGTAGGCAAGGATGATGAATCAATTAGATATGTGAAAGGTGAATTCCTTTCTGAACTCACTATTTGAGGTATATCCATTCATATATCTGACTTTCTGAAACTATTTTTTCTGCAGAATTTCTACACCATAGTGCCCTTTTTGGAATTTTATCAAAATCCAGAACCTTTGTTAATTTCTAACGCATCCAATATAACGTTTAACCCTTGAAGAATAAAATTATTTGGAGAGTCACCTGAATCCTAGGCCTCAATTAAATTTGGTGAACTTAATGTCAATAATTTTATTTTACTCCTGTTATCTTGGTAGATGACATAGTTTCTGACACTTTCTGTTTCAGCATGCAGTTTGTGATGAATAAGAGATTCAATTTTATACGAAGTCAATCAAATATTGGTGGTGGTTGATGGAAAGAAAGGTTGTTTTGTTCTCTTCTCTTCAAAATCACTACTTTGGGATTATTTTTAGGGGAGTTTCTTGTAAAGAAATTTTCAGTGTGGAGTTCTGTTTGTAACTTAACTTATTTTGATGTGAATTTTCCTGGTGCAGGGAAAATCAAGTTTCAAGATGAAACGATTGTCTTTTATAGCAGCTGTGTTTACAGTTTTGTTGTTCGTTGTGTACAGGACTTTAAAGCATCAGAATTACCAAGAAGAGGTATTAGATCTGTAGAATCCTTGTAGATATTATGGCATATTCTAACTAGGAGTAAAAAATGTCTATTCCTATTTACCTATTTTAGCATCAGAATAGGGATACATTCCTGTTTGCTACTTTAGTTTGTTAATACTTGATAGTTCTCATTCCTAATGTATGAAATCATTAGTATTTTAAGTTAAGCATTCCATTCAATAAATGTTGCTGCTCTATATTAAGAATTAACTGATTTTCAAGCTTAACATGTAGAGGTAAGAACTGCATAATTTGAATTATATATTTTACTTCATCGCGTAGTAGGCCAAATGATCTTGAATATGAATGCTCGATATAGTACCCAATACCTCCCCTGCCCTCGTTCTCTCTCATACCCCTAAAGAAGGCAGAAAACACAATCTGTTCAAAGTTAGTTATAGTTGCTGTTTCTCGAATCTTAACTCTTACCTCATCATATCATGATGTTTTTTTTTTTTGGTGTAGGTATCATCTGTTTAGAGATGGGAGACTTCATGATTGATGTCCTTGTGATCATTGGAGGATTCAAGTCCTGTTGTAGCAATTTATGTGCTGGATGTTCTGCTACATTTGAGCAGTTCCTTTCTGTTCTGATTTTTATATATGATATCTACAATCTACATTTTGTTGTGGGCCGAAAAACAATTTCTCGTTGTGGCTACCAAGAGATTGGTTAGTTAAGCACAGAGTATAACATTATTCTTTGCTATTATTATAATTGTTATTTGATTTCTAACTCTTATAGCAGCTGTCTTATCAGTTGTTTTAGTCAGCAGGTTACATGACATTCTTTGTTATGTTATAACTTTGTTATCCTCTGAAGAAGTTGGTTGTCAGAGTTGTTTGTTTACATGACCTCCTTTTTTTTAAGGCCTGGTAATCATGCTATGATGCTGCAGTTTCTTTACAAAGCTTTCCAAAAGACTCTCTGGAGAAAAAGCCTTTGCAAACTGATACTTTTCATAATGGATTTGAGATCTATAAATATCCTTCCTTTAATTTACTTGAGACTCCATGTCCTCATTATTGATAAATGATATACTTTGGTTGTAATCAGTAACAATATGCTCACAAATAAAAATACTTTATGTAAGCTTTTAGCAGTAATTAAGACAAGATACTTTCTCCTTGATTTTTGCCCATCTTGATGTGAATTTGAACATCTGATAATCCCCTACAAGTATTTTGACTGAACAACAAAACATGCCTAAGGCCATAAATATTGAGTCTCCTTTTATCATTCTATTAGACAAAGTTATATTGGCTCGAATATGTTTTGGACATCTTAAAGACCTTATGTTTGAGAATGATAGTACTCACCATCTATCATTATCTTTTGAACTCTTCTTTCCCTGACTTGGACTATCTCTGTTTTGCTTGTGATCAGGCTTTAGTATTAGAGATACGCAATGAGACTCAAATCGCTGAACTGAAAGTAAAGGTAACCTTCTATTCTTTTATTTTCTACTTTTGTAAACTTTGAAATGTTAGGAACCCTGGTTATCAAACTTTGTCAATGGCTTGTCTCTTATTTATTACCAATTTATATAGGGGTTGATTATAATGCATGTGTGGGGCTCACAGCACACGACACACAGATGAGTTATGTACATATATTTACTTAGGCCAATTAATAGTGCTTAATAGATCTTAGGAAGATGCTCAATAGCACAAAGTAACTAACCATTCTACTGCTAAAGTCATAGTAGATTCTCAATATCTCTTGTACTTTCCTCACATTTGCTAGGATCTGAGTACAGCCTTTTGGCTTAGGTGTTAAAATTTTGACATTTAAGTATATATATCATGTGCTTTTAATTTGCAAGTTTCATCTTAAATTTTCCTGTGGTTCTTCCTCTATAATCAGATTTCCACCAAGTGTGGGATTAAGAAGAAAATAAGTAACAAAACAAAAATGGCATATATAATTTGTACACATATACATATTTTGTCTCTGCAGTTTTGAGTACTTTAAATAGTGGGTATAAGGCAACGCTTATCAATTGTTGCCAAAAGGGAAGCTTGTAGCTGCTGTCAACGAAATCACCCTATTTTGTCTAAGGCAACGTTTATAAATGTTTCCCAAAGGGAAGTTTTAGCGGTTTCCAAACTGCCACATCTAAGACTTTATTAAATGTTGTGAAAAAGAACTTTTTGCGGTGGTTTCAAAACTCAAAACCGTCACTAATCAGATAATAGCGGCAGTTTTTCCAGCAGTCAGTAACAACCACCGCTAAATAACTAAATGGTTTAAAGATGGTTATATACACAACTTTTTTTGAAATTACAGTGAAACGTTTTAGAGCGGTTTCAAACTGCCACTAGACATCATTTTGACCAGGCACTCACCCCCTATTTTTATTGTTCAACTCTTTGACAACATGAAAAACTCACAAGCTCTGCCCCCTCTATCTATTCAAGGGATGGAAGGGCAAAGGCCTTTGGTGTCCCCTCAAATCAAGAATTAGGGTCTCTCAATGAATAGCCAATATGCTTTTATCTCATGTCTTGCTTAGTTGTCATTTATTTCATGGTAGTGTCCCACTCTTAGTGATTTTATCTATTTTGTGAGTGCTTCATATATCCATATATATAACCATTAAATGCTATTTTGTGAGTGCTTCATATATCTGTATACAACCTTTAACTGATGAAAGAGAATGGTGAGAGAAACAAAAATGTTCAAGGTAATTTAGTCTAAACACTTAACATTTTATCTGGGTATGTGCAAATTAATTGATTTCTTAATCTTTGTATGTATGTGTCAAAAGTGACATCTAATATTAGATGAAGGGAGTAGTATAGTGACATTGATGCCCTACAAAGGTGAGGAAAACTGAAGCATATGTAGCATTTTTGGCTGCAGTGTCAACTAATAATGTATTCAATGATTTCTTGCAAACATCAGGTACTTATTAATAATCATTGATCTTACAATTGCTTTCATGATTTTATTTCGCCGATAATAGACATACAACAATAACACCAGAGGATCCAAACAGCAGCAACTCTACTTTTTAGGCACTTAAAATAAGGTTGATGTGCCATTAAAGGGCAGTGGATGGTAAGTGTGATTAAGCGGCTCTACTCTGATCCTGATGCGGCCGGATCCATCAGACCGAACCACTAAATCATAATAATAAGGAGCCAACACGTCTGAGTTATTCCAAATGCCGCAGAAGTGGACCCTAACCAGATGGTATTTTTTTGGTCTCTAGCTGTTCAGTATAGGGAGGAGTGGAGTTTGGGCCATCGGCTTCTGAGTAAGTCATCGCCTTCCCCTCGTGATGATGTTAGTGCATTGAACATGATATAATTCAAAATGTTTTTTTTGAAACGCTAAGCATGATGTAGACACCATGTTGGAGTTCAAATTGCATCACCTAATAAAACTTAGTGTATATTTATTGTCTCCTCTAAGGCTAAGGCTGTAAGTGCGTCAAGTCAACTCATGAGCTATTTATAACTCAATTTGTTAATGGTTCGATAAGTTGAGTTCGTGAACTAACAAGTTGAACTTGAGCGCAGAATTTTAACGCATGTATTAAATGAATCAAACTTGAGTTTTGTTATGTTTGACTCATTAGCTTGTGAGTTGGCTTGATTATGTGTGTCCATATATGTATGCATGGGTGGAGCTAGAACATTTTTGTAGGGGGCCAGATTTGGTCTCTCAATGGTATATGGTCACTGTATTAGTCCTACAAAATTATTTATAAGATTAGTCTTTTAATGATTAGAATGTCATCTCCAAAAGTATAGTAATCATTCTATTAATCATCTAAAAAGACTAATGTAGAGACATTTTTAATTATCAAGAGATTAATTTGGGACAATTTTTTTAAGGGATTAATATAGAGACCGCTATACTTTTGGATGATCAAAATAGTTACTCATTAAATTTATACATTGAATATACATCTCTCGTAAAAGAAAAATACTAATTCCACAATCAAAACTTAAGATACACACACATCATATTGACTTTGAAAACAATAATCTTGTCCAAATTACTGAAATGTCAAAAATAATTGATTCATAATTTTATCAGAAAAATACAGAGCATCTGGTAAAGCTCTATGCTTGGACTTGATCCTTGAAGATATTAAAAAGATTCTTTCTATCAAGCTCACGGTGAAAAGAGCAATTAGTGTTGTTGGCTTCATCTATAGCCACTCTAGTATCTTAACTTTGTTGAAACAATACACAAACAAGAGAAAATTGGTAAGGCATGCACTAACTCGATTTATCACGTCCTTCTTGCATTGGAAAAGCCTTTTTTAAGAGAAAGATCATATTAGGAGAATGTTTACCTCCAATGAAGGGGGAACCAACAAGTTGGCTAAGGAGACAAAGGGAAAGGAGACAGAAAAAGTTGTCATCATGTCTTCATTTTGGAGAAATATAAAATATGCTCTGAAGGTTATGACTCTTCTTGTTCAAGTGCTTCCGGCTTGTTGATGGTGAAAGGAAAGTGACTATGGGATATATATATATATATATATATATAGAGAGAGAGAGAGAGAGAGAGAGAGAGAGAGAGAG
>QANU01076300.1:0-15741 GCA_003254905.1 Nissolia schottii | reverse complement strand
TTATTTTGTAGAAAAGAAGTTTAGAGACATAAACAAAATGAAATGTCATTCTTTAAGTATAATTTATCTTTTAATTAGATATTTTTTTAATTTAATAAATTACTGACGAATATATCTATTAGTAATGTCCTGTTTATTTCTATATTTTTTTAAATTGATAAATCACCGACGAATGTATCCATCAGTAATGTCCTATCCATATTTTTTTTAAAAAAATAATTACCGACGGATATATCTTCCAGTAATTAATTGCTGCCACTTGGCGCAGGAAATTACTAACGAAAATAGCGATGAATTTGCTATCTATTGCTAACTTTGGTTCTTTTCGTGGCTAGAGTTGAAAAATACCATTAGTGACAGATTTGGATGTGAAATTTGTCGCTAAATTTGATAGAAATATCCGTCGAGAAAATCCGTCGGTAGAGAGCATTTTTCTAGTAGTGCTTCATGCCAAATACACATAAGCTCGAAGGTCTTTTCTTAACTATCATGTTCCTCAAGTGTCTTACGTTCACATTACTGATATTGAGCTCAAGGCTTGTGATCTTTGGATTGGCAATCAATGGGATTTCTGAAACTCGTGGACTCCTCTTCCTAGAGATATTAAATCTCTCATTAGTAAAATTGAAGGTCTTCTGTTCGTAGGCACTAATGCTTGGACTTGGCGCACTAGCACAGATGGAAATTATTCGGCCTTTTTGATGGGGGTATCAATGGCTTCTTGACTGTGATCGTGTTTGGGATGGGGATAGATGTTGGCAATGCCTCTAGAAATTGAAAGCTCCCGGAAAGATTAAATTCCTCCTTTGGCTTTGTAAGAGGGACATTCTTCCCACAAACTAGTCATGCCATCATAGAGGACTTGCGACTTTTCTATCTTGCTTTCTCGGTCTTGCTCCTTGCAAATCACTGTTGCTTTCGGGATTGTATTGCTGCCACATGCTTGGAATGGGGTGGGTCTCTCACAGATGTTGCAGCCTTCGACAGAATTTCAAATGTGGCTTGACAATATTCTCCGTGGTAAGCTACATTCTCTTTCCATGGTGGGTTTTGTAGTGGTGCTAAAGAATCAGGAACCTACCAACGGGGGTTGGTCCAAGTGGTAAGTGACTTGGTATCGCTTAAGCAAGATCCCGAGTTCGAGACCTTGTATAAGTAGTTATTCCCGCTGGGAGACTCACCCGCCATAGCCAGGTGCGCGACCTAGGTCGACTCGGATTAGTCAAGGCTAAGCCTTGGATACCGGGCATGCAACCTTAAAAAAAAAAAAGAATCAGGAACCTGCAAACTTTTTGGAGAGGGGCATTGGTCTCCAACATCAGTGATCAACTAGGTTTGGCTTCTCTATCAAGATTTGTTGTGATAGGGTACTACTATAGATGATCTGTCCATTGCAGTTCCAATTTCCCGTTGGTCTTGTCTTGCCCGCGGATACATCAAGTTAAATTTGGATGCCAATTTTCTCCCTTCCCCTGCTTCTAGTGGTTGTGTTTTCTGTGATGTTAATGGAGACTAGATCTCTAATTTCTACATGCAGCTCGACACTTTAGATTTCTCCTTGGCAAAGCTCCATGTGATTGGATAGGGCCTTGTGTTTTCTTGGGACAGAGGATGGAGGCGCCTAGTTTGTGAATCATATTGTACGGTAGTTGTGATTCTTGTGATAACTTCTAAATGTCACCGCTCTCCCGTCCTTCACTATTTATTTAGCTCGATCTGTGAGCTCTTTAGTAAGGACTAAGACGTGTTTATCCATCGTGTTCTTCACATGGTGAATAAGTTTGTGGATTGTCTCGCTCAAATAAGTTCTGTAATTGGTTAGGCGAGGATGGTTTGTAATTCGCCACCTCCTACAGAGATTTTAGGTCTTCTTCGTGAAGAAGCGATGATTGTGTAATCTTATCCATTCTTTCTTTTTTCTTTCTTTCTTCGAGACTTTGCGTACGCAGTTATCCCCGCTGGGAGACTCACCTGCCATAGCCGGGTGCGTGACTAGAGTCGACCCGGATTAGTCAAGGTTATGGCCTTGGATACCGGGCAGACAACCTAAAAAAAATAATTTAGAAATTTAAAAATAAACTAATTCTCATTTTATTTTGTATATAAATGTATAATGAGATGAGTTTTTTTTTTATTTGTTTCTTCAACAAGTGTTTTAAGGGCACTTGTCAGTTAATCCCTAAAAACAAATTTTAAGATAAATTTTCTTATTCCTTTATAGTAAGATAATCTTAAATAATTAAGTTACTTAAATCAACTCTAAACAATAACTTAAGGGGTGAGAAATGTCTTATATTTATAAAACATATTTAAACTTTATCTCTAAATAATGTAAAACTTTAGTAGACGAGAAATAATAAGATTGCTTTATGATATATCTAGAAAGATATTATGAACTGAATGCAATTCTATATCCAATAAAAAAGATTGATATTGCTCTACTAATATGGAAAACTAGTAGAATAATAGCTGTAGATTCTAACTTTCAACAAATTCAAGATTTAGTTTTCTAATGTCTGAAATATACTCAACTGCACAATAATTATATCAGACAGATTGATTTCGAAAGAGGTTATCAAGTCTTATCTTTTATCCAAGTCAAGTGCTTTAATGATGCCATCATAATATAGTCGCGTTATCACACTAAAACAAAGTGGTATTAAAGTAAAAATATTCAAACTTCTTCAAACAAATTAGACTGATAAAAGTAATTTTTACCTTTTATTCATATTTATTATATNATTCTAACATATATATATATATATATATATATATATAAAAGAACAACGATTTATAGACATTAGTCTTCAAGAAATAGTTTCATATAAAGAAAACTCTTATGTCATAAGTTATGTATAAAGAAAATTTGGATATAGTTACAAAAAAGTGACCTAAAAAAAGGTAGAGTTTCAACCTCATAAAAGGAGTGATGTGTGAAAATATAAGTATGGTCCAAAAATTTATTTGAAGAAAACAAAGAAAATTTAAACATTGTAGTAAACCAAAAAAAATCTAGTAAAAAAATAAAACATAATATATAAGGTACCTGTAGTATCGAGTGGGTACATTAAAATCCTAACACAACCCTAATTTGCATAGGTGAATTCAAGTAATTACCCATTAAAAAATAAATTTTTTACTTTACTCATTAGATTGTGTTAGAGTGGATAAACTTAGGTAGATAAAAAGTACCATCCTTACCTCATAAGGGCAAAATTTTCAAATTTTTTTTTTCTAGAACTTGTATGTGACTCCATCCTTAACTTTGGGAGAAAAATGAAGCAAATAACTAAGAAGGGGTTATTAACTTAACTTACATTTATAAGCAATGAGAATTGTAACATCCTACTCCTATCTTAGTGAAATTTTTCCTAAATAACTGTTTGCAGAGCCCTTTGTATGAGATAACATGTAGAGGTCAGTAGAAATTATTCTGTTTTGTTTTGATAAATTCTGCTGACACTCAAGTGATTCCTCCCGACCCCTAGAAATGGATGAAAAACCTAAAGTGTCAGTAAAACGGAAATCGGTGCAGTTTTGGACGATTCCGTAGACATTAGAACATCCCCGTTTAGCCAGAAGAACTGAGCAGAGAGCCCCAAGTCTCTGGAAACTTAAACTGTACCTGGAAAAAGTTACAAACACCTTAGGTTAGCCCCAAAAGCTCATTAGGAAGCTTAGGGGGTCGCGGAAGCACAAGCGGAATATTTTTCGGACGGCTGCACGTGACGCACTGGGACTACAAACGACCGAACCCGAGGAAAACGGGACCGGGTGGGACCAACATCTGAGGTCCCCACGTGGTACATCAGATTTTTTGAGGGAAAAATAATAAAATAAGGATTACTATTCATTGATGTGACCCAATTTGACTTTGTAATTATCCAAAACAATTAATTAATTAAGAAATTAAATTAGAAATGACAAAATGGTAATTTTGGCAAGGGTTTAAGGGAAAAATGGGCCAAATTTTGTGGCTATATAAAGCCAAGCACCAGCCCTCATAATTCACTCATCCATTCTCTTAGAAGTGTTGAAAATCTGCCCGTGTGCTCTGCGATCGCGCTGTGGAAACCCTGGCGGAAGCTAGGAGAAAGCTCTGCACTTGGAGGACTACTCTCCCCCAACTCTCTCATCATCCAACCAGCCTTTAAAGCTTCTAAAGAAGGTGGGTAAACCTGGCTTGCTCACCCTCTTTGGTGGCTATGTGTGCTTATGTTGATTCTATGTGATTATGTGACTATGGTAGTTTATGTTAGCTATGCTAGGCCTAGGTTGTAGATGACTTCTCCATGATTCTTTGAGTTGAAATATGTTGGATAATGGTTGTTGGAACTTGTGGAAGAGCCCCAAGGAATGTCCATGGAAAAAGGAAAGCAAGAAAGCAAAGCAGGTTGTGCAGGCCACCCCCAGGGCGCTGAGCGGCCTCATGAACCGCTGAGCGGTCTATAGGCTGAATTGAAATAAAAGGGATTTTGAACTATTTTATGCACTGAACGGTTTCAGGGACCTCTGAGCGGACGCAAGGGGGCGCTGAGCTGCCTGGACCTTAGTGATTTCCCATGGAACCAATGTTTATGAAAACTGTCTTGGGCACATATTTCCAACAAACATTTAGCTGGCTGATGTATATATGGATATGTACGATGTATGTCGAACATTGCCTGAAGAATGTTTATGATACCATGCATCATGAGGACAGGGTTGTCATCTAAGTGTTAGGGCAACCTTAGAGAACTAGAGGTTAATCACTTAATGCTTAAAGATCATGATTGAACACTAGGGAACAAGTACGTAGTTGTATGATAGGAAGTCTCTCTCTTGGTACGTCTACGGACATGCCCCTCACCAGTCCCAAAAGGGTGGATTGGTCAATGATGTACCTCACCAGTCCCAAAAGGATGGATTGGTCAGGGAAGTTACCTCACCAGTCCCAAAAGGGTGGATTGGTCAATGACGTTAATGACAAGAAAGAAAGAATGAAAGACAGAAATGATGAATGATGAGGGTGACATCACACCTAACGATGATGATAAGGATGATGATGAGTCCACGCTTGGTTGTGTCGTAAGGGCCAACCCCTCGCCATCTCACTAGGTGGATGGTTATCTCTACTGATGGCCGATAGACGGAACATTAGTTATCCGTGGTGGTTCACAACTACTTAGGTTATAGTTCTGCCTGGTCGGCATCGATACGAGGACAAAAGCAGGTTATAGATGTTGGCCGCATCTACAAGGGTGGAAGGACTCGGCGTGGCCCTGGTCCATTAGTTAGCTAGGAGCCGACGTGGCCTCGGCCCATTATGTAACACCCTAGCTAGCTAGCTTGTGCTTAAGTCGTAAACCATTCTTCACTAGGTTGTTATCTGCTTGGTTGGAATACTTATAGTCCTATATTAACTTTATAATATATCTCTTTACTCAAAATATGGACCAACTTAAAAATTTTCATTTCTTTATTCAAACATAAAGTATGAGCCGTGCATGTGAATGAAGACAATATGTACATATATAGACAAGCGATAGAGTCTACAAGACTTAGGCGTTTTAATAGCATATCAAATAATTACTCACCACATGCTCATATAAATATAACTCATACCTACTGGTCCAAACATACTTACACATATGCTTTAAATATTACAAGCACTGCAATCAAAAGATAATGGCAAAAAGAATCCATTTAGCTAATACAGAATGCCTACACGTCGTAACGTGTAGTTCGGAAATGCAATCCTGCTGACTCCCTGAAGTCTCTTGTCTCCGAGACTCTTTAGTTGTCCTCTGCTGCCTCCTCTGCTCTCGCATACTTGTCGTACTCACCTGGAATCATAAGTGAGTGGAGGATGAGAACATTGCGTTCTCAGTGGGATTCCAGGCCACTATCTATTCATTATTTATTCAATTATGACCCAGGCCACTCAGGAGTTCTCTAAGTGTCATGCATACGCGATTCTCTACTTTATTTTATTCTTGCTAATCCTAAGCAACCCTATTTACTAGGTGACGAGGGGATATACTAATAATTGTCTTAGGTATTAACTGTGCCCACTCGTGCTTGGTTTTATATCATCGTTCCTCGAACTCAAGCACTCTAAGTGCTACCTAAATTATGCTAGAGCAGTCCATAACATGAATTTATGCCAAGCAATTCCAACCATACAAAACATACATATGTGTATATATATAAAACTCATCATGCATGCATAAAAGGGATTTCTAATAATTCTCCTACGCGCCAATGGCCGCGTCCTCCTTGATACTTTGTGTCCATCACTTTCCTTTGTAGACCGTGGGACCGTCGTCCCCATTCGGAGTACAACCTACTTATTTTTCCGCGTCGTTGACGACCAGGCAGCGCTGATTACCTGAGTGGTAGCTAACCATAACCGCAGTTGGCGTAATGTTATCGACAACAAGGGGGAACGACCATCCTTCTGGCTGGATGGTGAGGGGCCTGCCCTAGCGACAAGGCCAGGAGTGGACTCGTATTGTCCACACTTGGGAACATGCTTGTTTCGTCCACACTTGGGGACCTGATCTTTTTGTCCACACTTGGGGACAGAATTACTTCTTTCTTCCTTTCCTTTCCTTTCTGTACTTTGTATGACTCATGACTTTCTTTGTATGACTCATGACTTTCTTTACGTACTTTTTTCTTTTCTTTGTCTATGACGGTAGTCATACGCATAGGCGTAGGCCTATGTTTGTTGTAAACCAATCCACCTGGCGGGACTGGTGATGGGCTTGTCCTTTGGACGTGCCAGGAGATAGAGTCTTCTCAAGTCTAATAAATTTATAACTGCTAAGGTCTTCCATACTCATTGTAGTAAGGACCTTCCTAAGATACTTCAATTTTCCTAAGTTCAATTATGGTCTTTGATTATATTAGGAGTCTGATTCTAATTATCTAAGGTTGTTCTATTGCGTACCGACGACCTATGCCTTATAATGCAGGAAATGACAGTTAAAGGACCTATGTTCTTTCTTACTTTGGTCATTACTTAAGCAAACCACCCATACACCGAACCTCTTTAATCATTTTTGAATAACATCTTCTCTACATGACTTTGAATAACATCTTCTCTGAATCTCACACCATATTTTAATATACCCTTTAATCCGGAGGATACGTGCAAACCACTTCCAACAACTTTTAAACAGCGATTTAACTTATACTCACATACATTCCACTAACTCCAGCATTCTCTTTTTCAAGACATCACATACCTTTTATTCAAACAACACTCTTAACAGCACCTTCAATTAATACAAACAGCACCTTAACATATTATGTTTTCATATGCCAATTTATTTAGATGAACAAAATAACACATTCAACTAGTACAAACAACACTTTAACATATGCTAACATTTCTTACTTCAAAAACAACACATGCACTAGAATTCTCTACATTTTCTCATGAGCACAAAATTCCAATTAATAGCAAACGTCACTTTAAATCATGCTAACATTTTTCTTACTCCCAAAAACAGTACATGCACTAGAATTCTCTAAATTTCCTCATAAGCACAAAATTCCAATTAATAGCAAACATCACTTTAAATCATGCTAACATTTTCTTACTTCAAAAACATCACATGCACTAGAATTCTCTAACAGCATTAGAACATAATTATCTCACGTTTTTCATAACCAGAAAATTTAGAATGAACATGCAACTAGTCCAGCAGCATTAGAACATATTTATAACACATTTTTCTTAACTAGGAAAAATTATAGTTCACATGCAAACAGCCCAACAGCACTTTAACATAGTTATATTACATTTGTATTAACTAGAAAAATCATCTTGCACATAATCTAACACCCAACAGCATTATCACATAGTTATATCACATTCGTATTAGCTAGAAAAATCATCTTGCACATAATCTAACACCCAACAGCATTATCACATAGTTATATCACATTTTATTAACTAGAAAATTTATATGATACATACTAACACATGCAGGAGGATTTTCTAACTCACCACCGCACACATAAATTACCCTCCTCTAAATATAGCACCATAGAGGAAGCAAAAGTTCAGTTTACTCACTAATTCCAACCACCAAAAATATATATAACATCTCTAAAATGTCCTAAGCACATGCATGTATCATTTTTCAGCGATTATCACATAATATGTGCATTTTCATGAACATCACATTTTTCGTCACGTTTTACATAGTTAAAATAATGATAGTGCACATGAAACTAGTCCAACAGTATTCCACATGTTTTTATCATGTCTAGCATAGTTAGAAAATTCTTTTGGTGTACCTGCAAGTAAACTCATCAGCATTAAAACGTAGTTTTCCTCACCTTTTGCTTAGTTAAAAGAAATTATGTAACAGCCCAACCGCATTAACATATATGTTCATCATCTCTGTTTTGGCCTAGAAGATTTAGATACCCATACAACCATCCAAACTGCATTATAACCCACTCTTATCATCTTTAACTTAACTAAAAGAAATATACATCCATCATCCAGACAATAACCTTTTTCTCTTTAACTCCGGTTGTCCTACTTAGCTTTTATCAAATAATTATTTTCACAATTTCATTAAAATTAAGTCGAAGATAAAACACACAATTTCAACTATTAATTTTTTCTACCACTTCTTTTTCTTTCCAAGTTAAAACAGTTAGCACACATGCAAACAAATATTCAACACATAACCACACACATTTCTACTCTCAAATGAGAGCACCATAAGAGGAGCTCAAGATTGATTTACCCAACCAAGGTTAGAGTAAGAAAAGGAATTAGGTGAGGGAAGGGCTATTTCGCGTGATCTTCGGTGGATAAGGGCAAGAAATTCACAAGCACAGGGAGAGAAAGTGGGTTACGGTGCTGATGGCTATTTGTGTGCTGTGATTTCTTTATTTTTGCTTGCTTGTGCACTTAATATACAAGATTATTTTGGAGAGGGAGCTGTGCACAATTCCGTACCTTGCTTCTCAATGTCCTGATTAAAATTCTGAATTAAATTGACATTTGTGGAGCTAAGTCATGAGGTGGCGCATTGCATGTCCAGGAGAGGACATGTCATGGTGCTTTAGTCATGATTTGCAAAGGGATTTGGCATGTGCCAATGTCGTGAAAGGTGCAGCTCATGTGCGTGATGTGTGCTGAATTTTTCCTAAGGGATGGCTGAACCAAAATTGCTATATATTTAACAAATTAAATCTAAATTTCTTTATTAAGGGAACTAGCTCAATACGTAACATGTAGTTTCATGGCAAGAATTTAGTTATTTTTAAGAAAATGGTTCTTTCCTTGCATCATCATCTTGGTTTATTTTCTTTCCCCAAACCGTGGCATTAACTAAATTTCTATAACTTACTTATCTATCCCTTTAATCACCTATAATTCTGTTCGAGTGGTGTTTCCTTTGTTTTGCTAATATGCCAAAATTTTTCAAAGAGAGAACTTAGAGAAACAAAGCTTAAGAAGAAGGAAAAATGAATAAGGGGATGAAGGATTACCGTGGGCAGCAAGAGCAATGCTACGGTTTTTGCTTATTCCATTACACATATATATAAAATGAATGAATGCTAAGTGGATGGTAGCTGATTGCTGTGCTTCATTTTTGCTGAATTTCCTTTATTCAAAAAGCTTTGAAAATAAAATAAGTTTGGAGGAATTTGAAGGCACATGGCCGTGCAATATGTGTCACCACGCATGACCTTGCTTTTCCTCAATTTAAGGCATGTGTTTGCCTTACTTGTGCTTAATCCAAGTTGCCATGTGTTTGGTGATTAATTGTGCTAAATTCAGCTGGAAGTATGTGTATTTATTTCGTAATTTTCCATGAATGTGTGTTGTTCAACTCCTCCACCTATACTCGTATTATGTATTGCTAATCTTTAATTTCTCATCGTACTAATTTCAGCATTATCCTTATAAAATCTTTCCACCATGATTATACGTTATTTTACATACATATATTATCTCGTTTATTTAGTGACNCTGTAATATTTATAGTTTTCTTACTGTGTTATTTACTTACTTATTTTACATGCTAATGTTCTAATTGATATTTTCCTTGATCATGCGTTCAATCTTTCTAAGTTTTATAATTAGAAAATAAATGCTTAACATAATAACCATATATACTTGTTATCTAATGACAAGAATCATAAATTTAATAATATATTTATTATTATAGTATTAAGATACTTTTTGATAATAACTTTTGTATATTAATAATAATACAGCTATGCATATGATTCATATAATATTCATGAAATCTTTCCATCGTTGTTGTTATACCTTCTTATCACTACCTATATAATATATAGTAGCAATTATTATTTTCACTTATTTTCTTCATATGTGTTCTATATAGTACGAAATCAGAGTATATGTGTATCACTACTATTTTAATTGCTTTGGTAGGATGATAATCTTATATACATTATTATTGACAATTATATATTGTTTTCATGACTTAATATAACACGTTTTACTACTTTATTATTATAATGAATATTCAATAATACATTTTACCTCTTATAACATTAATTAGATCTCCATAATAATTCTCTTAGTACTATTTTGTCAAAATGAACATTTATTTTATGAACTAATTTCGGAAACATATTAACATTAGATGTTTACGTTATGTTAATGTTCTCAAGCATAGTGTTGTCTCCATGATAATTTATTATATTTAGTGTCTTTTATATGTATTAATTAAATTAACTTAACTCTTTAGTCTCGCTAACTGGCTTGTAAATATTAATTACATGAAATTCCTCTTAAGGAAAAAGTGGGATGTTACACATTAGTTAGCCGAGAGCCAAGAAAGAAGGACGCGTCCCGGTCCATTAGTTAGCCGACACGCGTAAGAGAGTTCCAAAGTTCTCAGGCAACAAGTTATGAAATGAATGAATGTATGAATGTATGTACATGGAAGTATGTGAAGTATGTATATGCTATGAGAAACGTCAAAAGAATGCTCAAGACGGAATAGGTATACAAGCTACGAAGTAAGAAAGTAAAGATAACAAGCACGAGAACCTAGATAAGAAAGAGTAGATCCCCCGTCACCTAGTAACTTAGATAAAGCCGTTCAGGACCCTAGGCGAAGATAATAATCAGTAGGATATTAGTATGCATGAAAACATAGAGATCTCCTGAGCGGCCTGGTTCATAAGTGAGTTAAAGAAACACCCCTACGCTGAGATAAACCACTGAGGACAAACGTTCTCACCCCCACTCGCTTATGCTTCCAGGGGCGGACGAGGACTACAAGGAGCCACTCGCGGAGCAGTGAAGAACCAAATGCAAGCTAGCAGCAGACTAGACCTGAGGACTAGCTAGTCTAGTTTTGCGCCACATAGACATTTTGATATGTATTTGGATGTATATGACACATGTATGTAAATTATTATAATACTCTACAGTTGATGTAAATATTTGTGATGGACCACGTTTGCTTATATAATTGCTAATTATACTTGCGTATACTATGAAGGATTAACCCCTTGTAAGCTCGGGCTCTATCGTTGTATTATATGTCTTGATTCACGCGCGGCTCATACTTTATGAATAAGTAAGAAGTAGAAAATTTTTAAAAGGGTCCATATTTTCCTTAACCCTGTATTTTTGAAAAGTAATGAAGGACTATAAGTATTCCCACCAAGTGATCAACAACCTAGTGAGCATTGCGTATGACTCGAGCATAGGCAGTTAGCTAGGGTGTTACAAGAATCTCACCTATATTCATACATACCATTTTTTTTATTGAGATAAGACATAAATAATGAGATAAATGGACAAAATTCTTGTTTGTTTATAAAGGCAAACACAAAAATTTGTGTCACAAAACACAAAAATTTGTGTATTTTTTGTACCTTTATTTTGTTGGGACGGGGATACAACATTTCATATTAGAATTATGTATTTTTTTCTATTAAATTCATGTTAATGACACTAAAAATTCATGTGATCAACAATGAGTAATTTACAATTCCAAGCAGAGGTAATTTACACATATCACTTCGCACTAAGTTTTTGAGCTCAATAGTAAATGGTTAAACATAATTGTGATTTTTATTTTGATTCACAGCTCACAGGTTAAACTTCTAAGACGTAGAAATTAATTAAACTTAACAGCTCCCTTATTAAACTTCATAACTCCCTATTAAAATAAATTTTTTTTCTCTTCACATAGAAATATCCTATTGGAACATAAGACTACGTTTTTTAGACAAAAAAAAGCAACACACATAGGAAATTATACCAATTGATTCTACAGGTAAAGACAGCAAAATCAATCAACAGTGGCGGCGGTGGAGTTTCATACATAGCGGCTGGCGAGCATGAGCAACAGAAGCAGAATGGCACGAGCAGCAGAACGACACGAGCACGAGCACGATTGAAGCAGCACGAGCACGATCGAAGTAGCAAGCAAGTAAGACGTCGAATGGCAGTGAGGGAGATTGAAGGAAGGATGAAGTGAGGGAGAATGGAGAATGGCAACGCGTCCACGCAGCAGCAGCAGCCAACCCTAAGTAGCTAAGCCCCTTTCAGAAGAACAAAACGGGTAAAGCAAAATGGCGTCGTTTTGAAAAGCAAAGGAAAAATGCATCAGAAGCCCAAAACGACGTTGTTTTGGCAAGTTTTGGCTGCAAATTCATGAACTAGTGAAATCGTGAACGAACTCGCGATTTTATACGAGTTTGACCGATTTTACCCAAGTTTACCCGATTTTATCCAGAAATGAGTTTACAGCCGAGTTAGCTCGATTTTACAACCTAAACTCATAAAATCGTACGATTTTACGTGTTAAATCGTGATTTTAATAACTATGCTCCTAATCATATAACTCTTTACTCTAACTAAGGCCGTCCGATTCCTTGGTGGTCGGAGCCTTAGTACTCTGCTTAATTCCCTAGGGTCCAATTATGTACCTTTAACTTTACGTGAATACCTCTAGTTATCTAGGGTCATCCTATCTCCTATGACAACCGTTTCCTCATGATGCATGCTTTTGTGTACCAAAATAGGCATACCCTTACTCATTGGACTCCTTGAAACCACTAAAATCTCAAGTCCCTCAGGTTTCATTCGAATGTCTAGGGTTACATTCGAATGAATCCCTGTGAGTTCTTTCATTCGATTGAGTTGGGGTTTCAATTGATCAAAACCTTCAGAGTTCTTTCATTCGAATGAACTTGGGATTCAATCGATTGAAATCCGAAGATTTTCCTTAATTCTACTGAATAAGAATTCAATCGATTGAAAGCTAAAATTTGCTTTTATCCGATTGGAAACTTCTTTCAATCAATTGAAAGCTGATAGAATGGGGTCCTGAGACTTCAATTCTCATTTTCTCCAGAAGTTCACTATTCCTAGGGTTCCAATCAGTACAGTTATGCATTTCATTTATCAAAATCTCTCAAAACCCTCTTTACCCTATAGCCCCCCAAATTTCTACTTAACACTTTTACAGTCAAACATACAAAATAACACATATACAGTTATAAAATTAAACCACATAGACAGTGGGCTTAGAGTTACCTACATCAGATGGAGATTCTGCTTTGATAGCTTTGATGCTAGAAATTTCCTGATCGCGATGGGTACTCTGACAATTTTTTGGAGACTCCAGCAAGAAACCGAGATGTGTCAGAATGGGACTGGCGTTTGTTAAAATGACCGAAAGTTACGTAAAATTTTCTAAAGTAACTTGGTTATTTATAACCACCACTGTGGCCCCTTTTTCCCTTTTTTCTTTTCTCTTTTTCTTTCTTTTTCATTTTTCCCTTTTGTTACTTTTATTATTATTTTTTTATATTTATTATATAATTATCTCCTGATGGAGATAGGAAACCTCACCAGGACCGGCTCCGGTTTCGTTCGATTGCGTTTTGTCCAAAATGTCTCGCACCCAGTTGTCCTAAAAATATTTCCGACATACTGTTGTGATCCATTAATTTTTTCCTTCGATCCTGTAACTTCCATTCAGGGATTCCGACATTCTTGTCGGGTCAAGAATTTCCATGAGTATTTTTCGGTATCCGAAACAATTCCCGTTCGAGCCGAAACTGTAACACCCTAGCTAACTGCATACCCTCGAGTAGTACGCAATGCTCACTAAGTTGTTATTCACTTGGTGGGAATACTCATAGTCCCTTATTATTTTTTTTGAAAATACTAGATTAAGGAAAATATGGACCAATTTAAAACTTTTCTGCTGAGTGCTTATTTAAGAAATATGAGCCATGTGTGAACCATAGTATATATAAGTCGAACGATAGAGCTTGAGGCTTACAACCAATAGTCATTCATAGCATAAATATTTACATAAGCAAGTACCTGGTCCTTCATAGATAAGTACAACCAATCATATAATATTATAATAAAGTTACATATACATGTTATAGTCATCCATATACATCACAAAGGTTCGGCTAGCGTATCACTAGCCCAGCGTGTCTTCATAGCCTAGAAGATCTGTTTGTCCATCATCGGTGGCTTGTCCTCCGTTCTTTTCTGATCCTCTCGTTGCTTATCATAGCTCACGTCTGCCCCTGGAAGCATAAGTGAGTGGGGGTGAGAACATTCATTCTCAGTGGTTTACCTTGGCGTCGGGGGATCTTTTTAACTAACTTATCAACCAGCCGCTCAGGGGTTTCTAAGTGAACATGCATACTAACATCCTACTGATTATTATCTAGCCTAAAGTCCTGAACGGCTTTATCTACTTTACTAGGTGACTGGGGAACTAGTCTTGCTTATCTAAGTTCTCGTGCTTGTTAACTTTTCTTGCGTATATACATAGCCGTCTCGAGCGTTCTCTTGACGGTATACTCATGCTCAGGTAAAGTATCATATACTTATGCAACATGTACTCATATACTCATTCCTCATATTCTCATGCAACTCATACATCATATACTCATGCTTGGGGAACATGGGGATTCTCTTACGCATACCGGCTCACCCGGGTTAGCGTCCTTCTTCTCCTTTCTTTATTCTTTTAGGTATGACATCAACCTTTCTTTCACTTCTTATTGCTTCGATGAGTAATCTTTACTTTAACTTTAACTTTAAATTTCTTTGTGCCATTAACCTCTGCGAATCAATCCACCCTTTTGGGATTAATCCGTTAACCAAATCCTCCCTTTTGGGATCTGGCAAGGTAACACATTTCCTTCCTTGTGTCCTTAACCTCTGCGAACTAATCCACCCTTTTGGGATTATTTCGTTAACCAAATCCACCCTTTTGGGATCTGGCAAGGTAACACATTGGCCAATCCACCCTTTTGGGACTGGCGAGGGGCGTGTCAATTAGACATTGCCAAGAGAGGGGTTCCTAGCATATAGCTACATACTTGTTGCCTAAGTTTCAATTATGCTCTTGGTTAGGTTTAAGTGATAACTTCTAATTCTCTAAGGCCGTCCTAAGATCCTGACAACGACCGTATCCTCATGATGCATAATGATATTCAAACAGACATAATACACATTATCGTATTTTACCCAAAACTATTTTTCGTTAGAATTTTTAATCAACCGTTGACCGATGAACACAAGACTTGACCCTAAGGATTTTAATATCTCTGAACCCATTTTTCATGATAATAAACCCAGATTTTTAGTCCAAACCCCCGAAATTACAGATTTGCCCCTTTTGATCAAAATGCCACTTTTGCTCATAAAAACCGATTTTTCTTTGGAATTTTATTTCTCCATAACCCAATGGACTCAAG
>QANU01076285.1:712675-751174 GCA_003254905.1 Nissolia schottii | reverse complement strand
AAAATCACTCTCCAAGAAGAAGACGAGTAAGTATTTAAACTTACAACTTGTATATGTAGATGTGAGACTTTGTCATGTCTTGTTCCACTCAATTAATTCTTTAAGATTGCGATCAGCACAAGAGACGATACATGAGGACGGAGACATGGAAATAAAGATGGAGAAATTTTCAATACTTCTAAACCCTAATTTTGTTTCTCCGAGAATCTCTTCCTTCTATCCTAACTTTAGCAAAATACAAAAAAATACAAAAAAAATTTATCGTCATGTTTTTGTCCCTAATACAAAATACAATCTAAAATTACCCTAATAATCTTTAAAAGATTTTTTATACTAAATAAATTTTTAAAAGTTAAAATATAATATGAACGTACTAAAGTTAAATAGGTTCACATTAAAGTTAAAATATGATATCATTTGGTTTTAAAATAAATTATTTGATCATCCTTTTTTAAAAAGTTTGAATCTTCACAAATTTATTTATTGAGGAATTAAAGTGATCGATATTATACTTAAACTTTTGCGAGACTCATTTAATATCAAATAACTTTTAGAAACTATTATCATAGTAACAAATTTTAGCTTTCAAAATTGTGTTTAATCACAAAAATTTCATAAACAAAATTGATGTTACACAAGGTTTTCCATAGATAAAGCCATAATTTGCTCTATTTCTTTTTACAGTACCTGGCTGGCATTAACTTGCTCCCAGCTCACTGCCTTTTCCCCTCCCTTTATTACCCTTTTGGCCTTTCCATGACAAAGTTTTATAAGGTGGATAATATTCGGTTCCTAGAATTGTAAATATAAGTCATTTTAGTCTTTAACGTTTAAAATTCAGGATGTGTTTGGTTTTAATTTTTATTTTTAGAATTTCTTGTTATTAAGAATTTGTGAAGAAAATGGTGAAACTATAAAATTCAATTTTCATTTTCAATTTTTATGGATTCCTTTACAAAAACTTGAAAATAAGAAATTTTGAAAATGGAAACTATAAATGAAAACGGAAACCAAACACACCCTTAACTTTTTAATCTCTGAAGTTATAAGTCATAGGTCAAATTTATCATTTGATTTATTATCATTATTGTGTTATCACATTTGAGCTAATTTATGATATTATGTGAGACTGTGACAATAACTAAGGTTGTAAATGAATTGTTGCAGCACTTGAGAGTTGAAGCTGCAAATGCGATTGTGGAAGCATTTGTAGTTGCATACGAAGTTGTGATATCAACTGAAATTTACAATTGTATATAAGTGATGCCACAATAATTACATTTTCAACCTCAAATAATATTATGGTCTCATTTGCAGTTTAAGTTTTTATCAGAGCTCTATTTAATGTAACTAATCAACGAAAACATAAATGATATTAAATTAAAAGATTAACTTGACTAATGAATTACAATTTTAAGAATAATAAATTAATTTTTAAATTTCTAAATTAAAATGATTTACGTTTACACTTTCAATTTAAAGACCGAAACTTCCATTTAGAAAGACTCTTGAGCGGTCTTATAATTTAACATGTGTATCAAATCACTCAGATTTACATTCTAATTATACAATAAAACTTTATGAATTTAATATGATTTACTACTATACAAACTAGTAACTTCAAGACATTAATATCATTGTCACAATTTTACATTTATTTTCTTCCTACAACTCGGCTTGGTATTTTGTGGCTAATGAGTTCTGGACACCTCAATTAAGATGAAGTTGTGACAATGCGATTGCCATTCGTGATCATATAATATGGTTTGGCTGTTGCTATGGGCAATAATTTTGGTGCAAAATTAACACATATCAGCTTCAACAGCCATAAAAAATGGGCCATTTAATCTTTCTATTTTTATGAAGTTGCAGTATCATTCATGCAGAGTGGAGCCACTAAAAGGCAAAAAAAAGCAGTTACTCTCCCCACATATATAGTTGAATATTGTAGAATTTAACTAATTAAGGTGGTTAATAATCAAAGGTTAATTAGTTGCTATGATAGCGATATTTTGATTTTCCAAAAGTTGATTGCTTATCTTAAATAATAGAAGGGGGCGCAACATATCATTACCTTTTGTTTAACTTATCAGTATTATCCATGAAGAGTTGTTTTAGCTGAAATAATGGGAAGCTTTTTCGGCGTTTTACATTCGGAATTATGAAAGGTCATTCATGATGTGTGAAAGAAAACCTAAAACTCGGCGTTGTTTTGCTAATTAACTATTTACTTTTTTTTTTAAAAAAATAATTAACTATATACTTAAATCCTTACCATCAGAAAAACTACATACTTAAAAAAAGTAAGATGTTACTGATAATATATTATCATTTAATTATATGTTGTCACATAAAAAAAATTGTTGAATTATATATTTACTACCATAAATGTCTTTTAAATAATAGTACATAATTTAATGACAATAATGTGTGTAAAAGTTAATCTCAAAAACGTTTTATTGATTATCAATACAAATATAATTCTGGTATGATAAAGGACTTAGTTGAAAAGATGAGTATAAACCCTTTAATAATTATGTGGTTTCTCACGTGTAAATATCATCTTCTACTAAATTTTTTTATTTTTAATAATTTTTTTAACTAAATTTATCGAATTGTGTATTCATTTCATATTTTATATGATTTTGACAAATTTTTCATCATTAATTAAATTATTAAATGAACCAACTTGTAAGATATTTAAATATTTGTGGATCATTTGAGCTTGTGATGTATCTCTCTATAAATATAATATCAAAAAATATTAATTTATCACATCAGATTACATAAAACATCAATATATCATATAAGATAATAAAATGATGATAAAATTTGATCAATTTAATTTTAAAAATTAAAAAATAATAAATTTAATAAGAGAGAGTATTTATCTTATGAGGCACGTGAGAAACCACCTTAATAATTAAGAAGGGATAGGATTTCTATGAATTTGACAATAATTTTGTAATTATTTAAGTAGGTGATGAAGGATAAATTAAGAGTGCAACATGCTTCACAGTAAATGAATGGACGAATGGTGGATAATGTTATTATAGTCATAGCATAGTAATATATTGTATCAAACTAGAGACGTAGCCTTTTTAAATAAAAATAATTAAAAATGAACTCTTCTTGCAACCTGGCTAGAATAAGACCATTATTCAAGTATTTAGCCACGCTTATAGATAAGAATGCAGAGAAATGGTCATTTAACTTGACATAATATTGCATTATTAATACAAGGTCTTCTCAATATATTTCAGTTGCCATGTTAGGCATGGAAGGGTATAATTATTATTTTTATGACCAATAATATTTGACGGAATTTTTTTATATGTCTGCTAAAACTGAGGTTGAAGAGTTGGCAAGGACACAAAATTTTAAATTTTAAATATGTAAATTGTTGGCCAATTTGACATAAAGTTACACTTTATTATAAAAATTTGATATACGATTACACTTTGTTATTAATTGCACTTAAAAAGTGTGTTATTAGATGTAAAAGATAACATTTTTATTGACAAAAAATTACACTTTATAATACGTAAAGTCACCCCACAAAAATGATGTATTAGCTTTAAAAATGTAGTCTTTGTTAAAAAGTAACATTTGTTAAAATATAGCATATCTTGTAGTGCATTATAAAGTTAAGACTACATTTTATTGGGGGCTGTCTAATTGAGGGTGGCCTTAAGTTATAAAATGTAGCATTTTGTCAATAAAAGTGTTCCCTTTTGTACCAAAAGACACAACAATTTTACGTGTAATTAATAAAAAAATGTGGTCCTAAACCAAATTTCTTGTAATGCGTGGATGATATTGCTTTTATAATTTTGAGAAGGGTTAATTATATTTTTAGTCCCTGTAAAATTTAAAAGTTTGGTTTTAGTCCCTGCGTAAAAGTTTTAGTCCCTGCAAAATTGTAAAATTAGGTTTTANCCCCACCCACCCTCCTCGCACACCCTCACCACCAGCCACTGCTAGCAACCACCCTCACCCACCGAACCACCACACACATACCCATCAATTGCCCCAAACCACCACATGCCCTACCTGCAAGAAAATCAATCAAAACCAAACAGATCCAAAATAATCAGCCAACACTCACAGCCACACACCACAGAGACCAAAAAAAACAGAGAGAGAGAAGAACTAGAGAGAGACAGAGATAGATCTGTGAGACAAAGACAGAGAGGCCGCCGGAGAGAGAGGAAGTCCGCCACTGCTGGCGGTTCGCTATGGCGGTGGCATCCCCATGAAACCGAGAGTGAGATAAAAAAAGAAAAACAGAGGGAAGCACAAAGAGAGAAGCAGGGAGCAAGAGTAGCTCGAGAGAGAGAGCTTGAGAGGGAGAGATTCCGTAAGAGAGAGAGAAGGGGCTCGATTGAGAGAGAGGGGTCTAGAAGGAGAAGCAGAAGGATGCCGCCGCCAGCGACCTGCCATGGCGGCGGCAGCCACGTGAGGCCGAGGGGGAGAATGAAACCGCAAAGAAAGAGAGAGAGAGAGAGAGAACAACACCGAAAAAATCACGGAGAGAGAGAGAGAGAGAGCCAGGGAGAGAGAGAAGCCGACAAAGAACGAAGCACTCCTCCGGCTGGCGCCGGCCACCGTTGCTTCTCACCGCCACCTCCCTCACACTTTCTAGAGAGAGGTGAGAGGAGGAGATGGGGGCTGGGGGCTGGGGGCTGTTTGATTTTTTTTTTAATTTTAATTAAAAACGGGTCGGGTCGGGTCATGAGTTGGGTTTTGAGTTATGCCACGTGACATCTGACGTGGCGCGCCGCGTCAGCGCCACGTCAGCACAGTCAACCCTCACCCCACCCCAGGGACTAAAACCTAATTTTACAATTTTGCAGGGACTAAAACTTTTACGCAGGGACTAAAACCAAACTTTCAAATTTTACAGGGACTAAAAACATAATTATCCCTTTTGAGAAATAGAGTATTAAAAATTATTCTCTCTCTTAATAAGTGTACTTCTCAAAAATTGAATTTATGTCTTTATTCTACTTTTTACTCGTCTGACAACTTATTTGTATGCCATGTAAGAGAGAAAATAACCATTATTTTTGTAGTATAGTATAGCTAGTATACAAGGAAAAATTATGTTTATATTAAGAAAAAATAAATAATAAACAATTTTGATACAACCTCGGCATAAAAATATTTTGAGGTAAATTACAGAAATCACTCTTGAGGTTTGTTAAAATTGCACTCCATTTTAATTTTTCATTGCGACTGATCACCAATGATCTGTTAGGGTTTTGTTTTCATTTTATGTGTTATCTAATTTCAAAAGTTTGTAAAAGAAATAGTGATGTTAAACATCTTGAGTGAACAAGTTAAAGGGGCACGAAAAATACAAGAAATAGACAGAGAGCAGAAAAATAACGGGGCATTACAATGGAGAGTGAGCCTATTTATAGGCTGAAAACCCAACGGCCAAAAGACAAATTATAATTAATCAAACATTTAAAAGATTATAATTAAATTAAATCAATCAAATCAAATCATTTACAATCATTAACATAAATTATTCTTAACAAGTGAAAAGAAGACTAATTGGCTACACGCCAACACCCCAAAAGATTGTCTCCAATAGTCTCCTCTTAGCGAAAGAATTCAAGCAACTTAATGTAACTCTTTCTCCCTTAGGAGGAATTTGGTTCACAGAATGTCATTTCATTCTTCGGAATATTATTCCCAAGAATATTATTCATAGGAAAAGCTTACCTATAAATGCACTTTGAAGGTGTTTGGTTACAAATTGAATTCTTAGCAACATTCTCGAGAATATGATATACTTTTTCAAAAATACCCTTATCAAAATGATATATGCTAGCGATCGTTGGGTGTCAGGCAACAATGGTCCAATGTCAATGGTCTGGCATTAGTCAATGATGGTCCTTCGTTGGATGACGGTGATCCTTTGTTGATCGATGGTGGTCTGTTGCATGTCGTCGATGATCTGATGCTTGTCTGTGGTGGTTTGTTGCTTATTGGCAGCGATCTGATGCTTGACGACAATGGTTTGTCACTTGTCTTGGTCCTTCGCTGACCATCAGGGGTCCATCTGTTGATAGTTGTTTGGTGTCAGTCGATGGTGGCCACCTAACAGTTAATCAACAATCGGGCAATAGCGGTTGCGCTGACAATTGTGATGAGCCAAAGGTATAATGTTTGAGGGAAATTTCATGTTTCACATTTCATTCCCATGAGAATCTAAATTCCCATGTGGAATGTGAGATTAAAAATGGAGGAAAACGAGAGATTTTTCAATCTTGGGAATCCAACTTGTCTTGGAATATTTTTTTAATGCACAAATCGAACATGAGAACCCTAGATTCTCATGTTCAATTTTTCATGAATGTTGACAGATTTTGTGAACTAAACGCGGTTGTAGAATTTTTGTCTTTATGTTGCTAGTCATGTTTAGCTTCTATGGAAAATTTCCTTTTTCTTTTGCTTGGTCCAAAGATTCCTTTCTTGTAATAATTTGTTTTTTGCAATGAATATAGAAAAAAATAAAATCACATTTTTTGCTTTAAGATTCTGTGAAGGAAATAGTATATATAGAAAATAAAAATAGGAAACAAGATGTTATAATTTTTGCTATTTTCATTAGCCTAATAGAAAACACTAGGAAAGAAAAATGAAAAAAAAAAAAACTTAACTGATTATTGGTGATTAACCGCAACAAAAATCTGGGGTAAAATATAGCTTTACACACAATTTAAGGCAATTTTAGCGTATCCCATAGGTTATTTGTGTAATTTATCCAACATTTTATACTATCAATTAATCATATCTATATTTCATATGAATTTTGAGATAGGCATGATAAGAGTTAAACATTATAAATGATATAATTACACATAATTAAATAGTTGTATAATTTATTTTAGGCACACAACATATCTAAATCAAATCTCACTATAAAAAAAATGAGAGTATTAAACTTTAAAGTTTCAAATGATATACTAATATTTGGAAAGATAACTCATAGTATTTATTGCTATGTGTAAAAAAAAAAAGGTATTTTTTGCTTCAATTGCTCAATGCATTGGACAATTAAGAGAGAAAAAGACAATATTTGGAAAGATAACTCCTACTATTAATTAAACAATAAAAATTTGTTTGACAAATGAAAGAAATTGAGAGGAACAAAGATGAGAGGAAAGAAAATAGGTGAATTTTTATTTTTCGTAAGTATGTTTGGATGAAAGAAAAATGAGAGGAAAGAAAATAGAAGGATAATGACGTTAAATAATAATTTTATCCTTTAGTCATTATAAAAAGTTATTTCAACCACAAATTAGTAGAGACAATATTAAAATTAGTAACAAAATTACTATTTTCTTCCATTTTCCACCGTGGGAGAAAAAAAAATTAGTGGGTCTTATGTGTATTTTTACACTATTTATTCTTTCCTTCCAATCACTTTTTACATCTAAACAAAAGAAGTTAATTTCTTTCCTCTCCTTTCATTTTCCACTCAACCAAACCCTACCTTAATTAAGTTTATTTATTGAATGGGGCCTATAATGTCAAATTTTTAATGTACTACTACTAATAAGGTAACTCTATTAAATAAAAGATAATTGAGTAAATTCAGCAGTTGAAAAAGAAATGAAACGGGAAAAAAAATGCGGAAAACCGGAGCCAGCTTGCAAGCGGTAATCGACACCGAGTCTATCCATTTCGGACAGAAAATTAAAAAACAGAGCATTTATTTTATTTTCTTTTCAATAAGATCAGTAATACTTTTTTTATTTTCTAAGTTATAATATTGACATATTCAAACAATTTTATACCATCATTCAAAAATTCAAAAACACGTAAAATACATTTTAATATTTAAATTGATTTATTTTGCTTTAATAAGAAAAAGGAAAAAGTGGAAAACTCCATTTATCCAGTGAGCTACAGTAACCCGAGGTATAAAACAAAGTTAGCTGTTTGCGATCTGCTTTTTATTATTTTTCTCTCTTCATTCTACTCTCCTCTTCCTGTATCTCTAATATTCCAAGCTTGTAAACGCAACGCAGTTCTTCACCGCGTTTTCCAATTCTCTTGTCCGTGATCTGTGCTTTTTTTGTTTTCTTTCTTCTTCTTTTTTTATTTTTCCATTTTCCTTGGTTTTCTCGGCAGCCAAACCCCCTACTACTGCCAGTTGGCGTTTCGAAACCACTGTTTCTTCCTCTGTTTGATTTTTTTATTTATTTTTAATTGTATTCTTTGCCTCTTCTTCTTGTTCAGGTGGTAGTTACTGTGTATACTGCCTTGGATGTCTCGCAAGGGACTTGATGATTGACCAGCGTTCAAGTTTGGTAATGCAGTGATTTCATACCTTCAATTTGTTTCAGGTGCCTCCAATTTTCAAACCTAATTCCTCTACTTACTTATTTAATTTATTACTAATAATTTCGGTTATTTTATTTTGTGCTTGCTTGATTTGCTTGATGGAGTATATTTTCTTCTACGATGATAAGCTTGTTTTGTTTCACTTTTTTCCTTTATTTATTTATGTAATTTTTTTTTTCGATTTGATTTTCTCGGGGTTGATGCGGCTCTAATCATGTTTTCAACAAGGTGTGATTGTGGCTGTGTCGCTTCCATTTTTGTCTCGTTGTTTCGATTTTTAGGTATTATGCTTTTCTTTGTCTCCTATACTATATATATGACCCTTGAGGCTTGAACGCTAAGGTTTTAGTTCAACAGAGTGTTCTGCCGGTGCGTTTTGGGTTTTATTTTCTTTTGGACAGATTTGTATTAGTTGATTGTAGTTGTGGATCTTCGTCGCACAGAATCGTGGTGGTACCCCAGGTTTGTTTTTTTAACTGTGGAGTCAATACCCCTAAGACGAGGGTGTGTGGGGAACTACTATTAAGTATTAACTATATAAGAGAAAGCTTATTGATATAAGACAAGATGATTTTATCGTTTTCAAAGTCAATCCATCTGCTCTTTCCTATCTGATGATTTGCAATTTTCGATTTTTGATGTAAATTTAGTTTGAAGAGATGTGGCATGAACATAATGGGAATTTGCTGTTTAAAATCACTCTGCACTTGCGTTTACTGAATTCTTAGACTAAGTGCCAAAGTTTGTTTTCTTGTGTCCATAGCTCAATATGAACGTGGTGCTACATTGACCTGTTGGCTTATATCCATTTGGTCTCTTTATTGACTGTCATGCCATTCCTTTTTGGTAATTTACTCACCTTTTAATTTGGGAGATTCTCTGAAATGCTCAAGTGCATGAGTGCCTGAGTTTTGAGAGTTAGTTTTGTTTTTAAATTTCCTTGTATGACGCTCGGTTTCAGATCAATTATCCAAGAGTCAGAATGCTTGAGCGTTTATAAGCCTGAGTTAGCAAGACCCCGTTATTTTTTAGCCTTCTTTATGGGGTTTTCACAAATATAGTTATTAATTTGTCCTTTGCTTTTATTTTTCTTTGGGGATCCTAAAGTGAAATATATGCTGCCTAGAGATTGTAAATTGCTTATAGAACAATTTAGTCTAGTATTTGACTAGTGTTAAAATGGGTTATTTCATTGGTTGCAAATCTATATTTTAAGTCGCACAATAATATTGTGGGCATTAATGAATGGTTTACTGCCTACTCTTTGTTTTTGATCTAACAGGAAAAGGAATTACTAATGCTCATTGCAGTTGTTGAAGTAATTTGTCCAAGCACCTTTATAACCATAAGAATCAAGCTAAGAAATGTTCCTCGCATGAAATGTAAGATGAGAGAGCAGTAGATGATATCTGCACAAATATCTGTTAATATCTTGTATAATACATGGTGTCTTTATCAGTTTTTAGTTGGAGTTCAATGAGATGTTATTTGGTGGATACTGGTTAAAATATATTATTCTTTTCTATTTATTTATTCTTTTTTTTTTTTTATGAATTGGTAGAAAAAAGGACATTGAAGAGAAGATTCTCCTCGACCAGTCATGGTGTCAAGATCATATATTAATCTCCTAGACTTAGCTGGAGATTTGCTTGATATTCCAAACACCCCAAGAACTCTTCCAAGGGTTATGACAGTTCCTGGAGTTATTTCTGACCTGGATGCTTATGGTAGAAACGATGGGGATTCAGATGCTAGTTCTTCTGGGTGTCGGGAGCGGAAAATCATAGTGGCAAACATGTTGCCATTGCAGGCTAAAAGAGATGTTGAAACTGCTAAATGGTGCTTCAGTTTAGATGAGGATTCACTCTTATTACAATTAAAAGATGGTTTTTCTTCTGACACTGAGGTGATCTATGTGGGGTCCCTGAAGGTTGAAATAGATGCTAGTGAGCAGGAAGAAGTTGCTCAGAAATTACTGGAAGATTTTAATTGCGTACCCACCTTTCTACCCCATGATCTACAGAGAAAGTTCTATATTGGCTTTTGTAAGCAGCAACTTTGGCCTCTTTTTCATTACATGCTTCCTATATGCCCTGATCATGGTGACCGGTTTGACCGCTTGCTTTGGCAGGCTTATGTTTCTGCAAACAAAATATTTGCAGACAAGGTAATGGAAATAATCAATCCCGATGATGACTTTGTTTGGGTTCATGACTATCACTTGATGGTTTTGCCTACATTCCTGAGGAAGCGGTATAATCGAGTGAAACTGGGATTCTTTCTTCACAGTCCTTTCCCTTCATCTGAAATTTACCGAACTTTGCCAGTAAGGGATGAAATTCTGAGGGGCTTGTTGAATTCTGATTTAATTGGTTTTCATACATTTGATTATGCTCGCCACTTCCTCTCTTGCTGCAGTAGAATGCTAGGTCTAGACTACGAATCTAAGCGAGGACATATAGGACTTGAATACTTTGGCCGAACTATATATATAAAAATTTTACCTGTAGGCATTCACATGGGTAGGCTTGAATCTGTATTAAATCTGCAGTCTACGTCTGCCAAGTTGAAAGAGATACAGGAAGAGTTTAAGGGCATGAAGGTTATTCTTGGTGTTGATGACATGGATATTTTTAAGGGCATCAGTTTGAAGTTTCTAGCTGTAGAGCAGCTGCTGCAGCAGAATCCAGACTTGCAGGGCAAAATTGTCCTAGTTCAGATTGTAAATCCTGCAAGGGGTTCAGGGAAGGATGTTCAGGAAGCAAAGAAAGAAACATATTTAATTGCCCAGAGGATCAATGATACTTATGGTTCAAACCATTATCGGCCGGTTGTACTAATTGACCGTCATGTTCCTCGTTTTGAGAAGAGTGCCTATTATGCCGTAGCAGAATGTTGCATTGTCAATGCTGTGAGGGATGGCATGAACTTAGTCCCATACAAATACATTGTCTGTAGACAAGGGACTGCACAACTGGATAAAACATTGGGTAGAACTACTGATTCTACTCGTACGAGCATGCTTGTTGTGTCCGAGTTCATTGGTTGTTCTCCTTCTCTAAGTGGGGCGATCAGGGTCAATCCCTGGGACATAGATGCTGTGGCTGATGCTCTGAATTCGGCCATTACTATGAATGATTCAGAGAAGCAATTGAGGCACGAGAAACACTACCGATATGTGAGTTCTCATGATGTGGCATATTGGGCACGAAGCTTTATGCAGGATTTGGAGAGAGCATGCAAAGATCATTTTACCAAAAGGTGCTGGGTAATTGGTCTGGGCCTGGGTGTTAGAGTTGTTTCTCTTTCTCCTGGTTTTAGGAAGTTGTCCATTGACCACATTGTTTCGGCATACAAAAGAACCAGTAGGCGTGCCATATTTCTTGATTATGATGGTACTATCATACCCCAATCTTCTATAAATAAAACCCCCAGCCCTGAAGTCATATCTTTGCTAAATGCTTTGTGTAATGATACAAAAAACATTGTGTTCATCGTTAGTGGGAGGGGAAGAGATTCTCTAAATGATTGGTTTACTTCATGCAAAATGATCGGACTTGCGGCTGAACATGGCTACTTTTTAAGGTGTGTATTTTAGTTTTAGGAAGCTGGGCACAATTTACTTTTTATCCTTTCTTCTATAATGAAGGAAAGAAAAGGCTGAATGTGCATATTCTTTTTCTGGTTTTCAGGTGGAATGAAGATTCTGATTGGGAAACCGATCATTTGTCTGCTGACCTTGATTGGAAGAATATTGTGGAACCCATCATGCAGTCATATACAGAGGCAACTGATGGATCAAATATTGAAACTAAGGAAAGTGCTTTGGTGTGGCATCATCGAGATGCAGACCCTGATTTTGGCTCTTGCCAAGCCAAAGAGTTGTTGAATCATTTGGAAAGTGTGCTTTCCAATGAACCTGCAGTTGTTAAAAGGGGCCAGCATATTGTTGAAGTTATGCCACAGGTACAGCTTTTTAAATTCCGCCCTGTCATCTTCCTCTAATTATATACAAGTGAAAGCTCCCATAAGCTGGACTCAACTAATATCAAATCTTGCTTTGCTTTCTGCAGGGAATAAGCAAGGGTCAGGTATCTGAAAAGGTTCTTTCAAATATGGTTAATGGGAGTAATCCGCCAGATTTTGTACTGTGCATTGGAGATGATATTTCTGATGAAGACATGTTTGAGAGCATATTAAGGACAGTGTCAAGCCCATCACTGCCAGTAGCTCCAGAGATTTTCGCCTGCACTGTTGGTCGGAAGCCTAGCAAGGCCAAGTATTATCTTGACGATCCTGCTGATGTCATCAAGTTGCTGCAAGGCCTTGGCTCTTCTTCTGACCCTAAGCCCAGGCATCTAGCCCAATTCCAGGTTTCATTTGAGAGCACAGGTTGAATTAAGACAAGGCAAGACATCATTTATTGGTCCCTTATGCTGCTCTATTTTAGGGAGGGTTCTTCACCTGTGAATCAGGGAATGTTTGGTTATGCATCTCTACATGACATGTGGTGGGACCTTTCTTTGCACCTGAATCGGTTTGCATGCATGGTCTCTGGAAGCTCTTTCTTTTTGTTATATAGTTCGGTAAGTGGGATGACCTGACAACTCTTAACATGTACATGGTAAATTGGTTTCACAAATTGTTTATATTTGCTGGTGCCACCTAATGCCTGCAGTTGTGCTTAGAATTGTAGACCCTATATATTGTTTGCATTGAACAAAGGGCACCGATAACTTGTACAGTTACATTTTTAGTTAACTATACATAATATCAATGTGGTTTGAGATGTCTTGCTTCAAACTAATAGGGAAATCCGTTACCTAATTCGTTGGGGCCAATTAAGGCCCCATCAAGGAAGCATAGTGTAGTCACTAATCAGGTGTCTTATACGAGAAGTCAATAAATGATTTCCAAACAAAATTCTGAAAAGAGTTGAAATCTCAAACTATTGTAGTTGAGTGATTCTTAATATGGTGGTAGATTTTTTTGGTGATAAGTGTGGATTTTTTTAATCAAAAATTGAAAAGTTTAGCTTTTTAATGAACCTGATAGATGAGGGCTGATTGTGTGATAGCTATCAAATGTGGCTAGTGGGTGGCAGGCAAAGAATTTTATCAGCTGTTGGGCTTGTGGTGGGGAAGAAGAATTAGCTGTGTGCCAATACAACTTGGTAAAGATAGACAACTGTCAAATATCATTATGTAATTATTCTTAGGTCTTAGCAGTTACCATTATCCTCCTATCAGTCTATGCACGACCTCTTCGTTAAGATCCAAGCTAGGTAGAGGGAATCACAAAAAGAGAAAAAGGTAAATGACATGGACTTTTGATATCGAATAGTTTGTTTGAATAGTTCACAAAAGGACATGACACAGCAAGACGAATCTGTCTCACTATTAGAGTGACTCAGTTTAATTGTTTCGGATGTACTCACCTCATTGGATGTATATACATCTCAAAGAGCCATTAATAAAAAGGAGTATCTACTGCTTAGTGTTAGATCCGTGGCAAAAAAAATAATAAAATAAAAAATATAGTTAATGTAAAATGCTGTTGTTATAGAGGTACACAGTACAAACAAACAGAATTTTTGTGAGGAAATAAAAACAAAAGAAGCTGATTATTATTTTTTTTTTCTACTAATTAGAAGGTTAAGCATTTGTACTTTAGAATCCCTTTGTACTGGAGATAATGAATGCTTTTAACTTGGTTGGAACTGCATCTTTGTGTCTGCTATGTTGGTTATGTGTGGTTAATGTGAAGAGAAATAAAGACAAAAACCTTTAAATTGAGTTATATTAATTTTAAGAGGATTCTGTTTATTTAAAATATTTGAGTCTTTATTTATCTTTACATGATTAAACATGACCAATTTTATCAAAATCTATTCCAAATACTCATTAGTATTTGGGTAACGGAACGGTTTTTTTTAGTGTGTTTGGCTTAAAGTTTGTAAATCAAGCTATAATTTAATGGGTTTTTTTTTTCTCCACTTTTGCCTAATTTATGGTTCAAGACTTAAGTGGGAACAATTTCTCTCTTATTTTTTGGGTCTTCCAAATTGGGAGATTTAAGAAAGATATAACATATATTTTCCTTCAGTTCTTGTTTAAACTTATTATTTATTGAACAACTAAATATGAAAGTGACATATTTTATTTCATTTTACTTATTTCTCTGTTTCATTTTATTATGAGTTACTAATTTTCATAAACTCCTACCCAGCATGAAAGAATAGAAAATTGGCCACGTTTGTCTTGCACTGTCAACCATTTGTTTTCTTCCTTTGAGGAGCTGGTTTTTATGTATTATACAAAATGATTCATTTCTAATATTGAATAATTTAAGCATCACTTGGATGCAATATTGGCAATGCCTATATGTACAAGAGTCTCATCACGTGGCATGGCATCATTGCCATCATGTTCTGAATGAATACAGACATAAGACAGTAGTAGCCAATATTATTGGCCGGTGCATCATGGTCTTGAAAATCCATCATGAGTCATGGGATTGTGACTACTTGGCCTGTCCAATAAATAGAGCAATATGAGCTTACACTGCTGATTGCACTTTGCACCCACAAGAAAATGGCGGAGAGGAATTTTGAGCAGTAATACTATATATTCTACAAATTAATCATAATACTAATCATTCCTTTGCTTTGGCCTGTAGATTTTCTTACCACAACTAGTTGAAACTAAAACAGAAGGGAAAAAGTAGTCAGGGATAAGGACTTAACCTCATTCATTCAATATTATTGCTGCATGCTTGGTCTGGACCACAAAACCATTAATTCATTTATGAAAATGAAAAAAAATGGTTGTAATAGAAGCCAGTACTTGAGATTCATTTCAGTCTGTCAGGTGAGAGAGTGTGAGATGAGGTACAGGTACTGAAAATCTAAGCTTGTTATTTATATGTACTTGGGTTATGTTTGTTATGTCTCCAATGACATTAACATTATAAGAACTTTGTAGCAGAAAAATGTATTAACGAAAGGTTGGTTGTAATTTTTGGAAGAAAAAAAGGAAAGGTTGGTTGTAAGTAAGTCATGTGAAAGAGTTTATTATATATAATATATAAATTAATTATAAATATAACTTATTTAATCGATACAAAAGATAAACTTTGACAAACTAAATCTAAAACCCTAACCAACTGTTCTCCGGCTTTGTCACGTGCATTATCACTTATCTATTACACAACGAAAGAAACATATATAAAATACATAAAATGTTATTATACCTACAAATTTTAACATTTTTTTAAAAACAATTTGTATATGTACAGAAGTAGCAATTAAGGTCATATATATATATATATAGTAATTTTATTATTATAATAAATAAAATATTCCTTCTGTCTTTAATATTTTCGTGCAAGTTGTAGTAAATAAAACTAAATCATTTCCATTTAATAAAACCTTTTTTGGGTAGTGGTGAATAATGATAAAACTGATTTCGATAATCATTTCCATTTTCAATCTAGGTGGAAATAAATCATTTAACAGATCAATAAAAAATTCACTTCACTGAATGGCAATTGGGTGTTGAATGTTAATTAGAACATAGGATAAACCATGATAATATTAGACATGATAATATAATATAAAGAATATATGGTATAAAGTAAAAAAAAAAAAAAAACATGAATTTTCACCTCTCTATTTTTCGTTCTCAATGAGACTTATACATAGACACCATTTGTCTCTTGCTTCAATTCAAACTCTTGAGGCAAACACATGCATCAAATTAAGCTCAACCCACAAAATTGTGCAACAGGAGCTAGAAAGAACAAGTGCTGCAAGGATTCAGTAAGACCGAATCACACATAAAACCAACAATTTGAGTGGAAAAAAAAAGGGTTAAATTTTGGAGGTGTTATTAGAAACTTAGAATCAGTGGAGAGGAAGGCATCCAATGTAAATAATTATAGGAAATTGGGGAAGGCACTGCATCAGTTAGAATTGTCTTCGATTAGTGTCATTTAAGAGTTCATAGACGAAAGAACAACTTCATCGGTAATGGTGGGTTGCGGCTGAGGGGATACCACTGGGAAACGAAGGTTGGCTTTAATTTAGGATTGGATATAAGAAATAATAGTAAATATATGGTAGTAGTCTAATCTTGTGTTGTATAAAACATGTGATAAAATTTAAAATTATGGTATTAGTTAATACTATAATGTGTTATCCTATTTAACAAACAAGATTTTTTTTTCACTGTTGCAATTTTTTTTTACGGGATTCTTTATTAGCTCATGGTTTTTCCTTTTGGAAAAAGCTCCTCAAAAATGCATTTAACTTTGAAGTGAATTTAGTTACTCATCTTATGACTTATGGACTTTTTTTATCAAAGCGTGAAAAAAATTATATTATCACATATGGAATGAAGAAAAATAAGAATTCATTTAGTTGTAAATCAAATATTGTTTTGGGGTGTTTTAAATAAATGATTTCAATATGCAAATCTCATGAAATTTGATTGATTTACTTTTTAAGTCATATTAAATATTAAATTTGATTTAATTTTAAATTTAAATCAATTTTTATTTTTAATTTCAATCACTATCTAATATATTATAAACATAATAACTTATTTTTAAATCTATTCAAATCAATTTTTTTTAAAATTTCATATATTATATTTAATTTTAAATCTATTAAATTAATAATAATTCAAATCAAGGCAAATTAAATAGTTACACCACCCATTTTTTAATAATGCTACAAATTAAATAGATTACTCAATTGATGATTAGTACTATTTTGATTGGATCTATTTAGATTATCTTTTGACAACTTTATTTGTATCAAATTTGAATAAATTTTTAAAAATTATGATTAGATTTTGTTTTTATTTATTATAATTAAAAAAATTTAATAATGTATTGAACATTTGAGAAATATTTGCACGATCTACAGAGTAATAAAAGATGAGTACCTATGTAAGAATTGGGTAGTGATGAGGATAAATTTTCACCCAAACAAGAGAGATTATCCTTGCCCCATCCTCTATTGTTCTTAATTGCGTAATAAAATTAATTTTTCTTTAACATGTTCTTAAAGTTTTTATTGTTGATGAATTAAAAAAAAATTCTATTGTATATTAAATTACAAGAAGATATAACAATTTTGATTTCATTATTTTTTAAAATTTTCCAATTCAATAATGCGGTTGAAATTTAATTTTAAGTCATATCTTGTATTTTTCATTATACTTTATATTCAAATTAATATAATTATATTTATACTTAAGACATGGATCATGATTCTCTCTCTCTCTCTCTCTCACTCTGTGGCCCACCAGTTCCCCCTTTCCTTTCCCCCTTTTTTTTGCTTGTCTCCTTTTGCCTTTTCTCTCCCCTTTTCCCTTCACTTCACTCTCACACACACTCACTCACTCACACACACAAAAAATTTCCAGTTTTTGGTTTCTGCCAACAACCCCATAACCCCAGAAAAATTCAAACAAACAAAAAAAGAATCACCTTTTTTCGCCCCTGCTCCAAGCTACATGAATTAGGGTTTTTTCCCTCCAATTCTAAGAGCTTGCATTTTCCAGCTCCAGAAGAAGCCATTGCAGGAAGCTTCATTCAAAAATGGGTAAGCTCCATTTGGCGCTGCTCCTCACTCTGCTTATTCTTCTTGGTGATGCCTTGGCCGCACCATCCACTACTTCATCTTCAAGTAAGTTAATCCCCCTTTTTGTTCACCCTTTCTTCCATTTGTTTTTAATCCCAAGTTCTGATTTTTACGTCAAAATTTGAACCTTTCTGCAGAGGTTGTCAATCGCTTTCTCTCTAATGCCGTGCCTGCTTTCACCAAATGGGTTTGGTCGCTCAAAGCAACCACCAAAACGGGTTTGGATCTATGGCAATCGATAATGCTGCTTGTATTTTTCTTTTTATTTTTCGGTGATTTGGGATTGGAATGTTGATTTTGTTCAGTGTTGATTATGGTAGGGATTTCTGTGAAGAAGTCGATGATGAAGTTTGAGAGTGGTTACTCTGTGGAAACGGTGTTTGATGGAAGCAAGCTTGGGATTGAGCCTTATGCTGTTGAGGTGTTGCCTAATGGGGAGCTTCTGATTCTGGATTCGGCTAATAGTAACGTTTATAGGATTTCATCGTCGCTTTCTTTGTGTAAGTGAGCCAATGTGGCAGTAGCATTAGCTTATGATCTCACTGATTGGCCAAAATTCACTCTATTTTTTATTCTTGTAAAATCAGGATAATGTGTTGGAGGTTATAGGCTTGATTTTGCTCTGGGGAATTGCACTTCATATGCCCTTGGCATGGTTTGAAAACTTGATAAAGTAATTTTTTTGACTTTTTTGATCCCTTCGTTGTGTCACTTGGGCTAATGTTTACATGGAATTGAACTCACTCTGAATTTGGAAATTTTGAGCTATTAAACTGTGTTGTTTTAGGCAGTAAACCCTGAATTTCTTGCAGTGTAAAGTTGTCATGTTTTGCTTACTATCTCACCAAAGCATTCTGTTCAGATTTTCTTGCAAACTTCTAATTGCAGCATTGTTTAGAACAGTCATTATTCGTAGTCCTTTTTTGTGTAATTTGAACTGTACTATATAGTTTTCATGTAATTCTTGTTGCTAATCCCAACATTCTCCACTCCAACATCTTAAATTGGTGCAACCATTATAACATTTTACGATATTCTGGTGTCATCAATTGAAGCAAGATGCATCAAAAGTTTCAATGGGCCATTCACCAAGCATGATATCATATCACTTTAGTTCTTGCTTAATGAAGATGTACCATGTATATTTGATAACTGTAATGCATTTTGAACTCCTTTTGTTTGTTGTATGACTGTAATCCATTTATGCGTACACTTTCTACATGTAAAAATAGCATTTGCTTTGCAATTCTGCAGATAGCAGACCGAAGCTGGTGGCAGGATCTGCTGAAGGGTATTCTGGACATGTTGATGGGAAACTTAGGGAGGCTAGGATGAACAATCCAAAGGGGGTAACGGTTGATGACCGGGGAAATATCTATGTTGCAGATACTATGAATATGGCAATTAGGAAAATTAGCAACTCAGGTAGACATTATGTTAGTTATACTTTTAATAACACTACCTTACCTAGGCCCTTTTTCAGTTGAGTCTGTGTATAGGATACCTAAAATGATAACATATAAAACTTTCCCTTGTTAAACATTCTAGACAAGTAAGACAACTTACAAGTCCCGTGTACTTCTACTGGCGCTGTAGCCTGTGCCCTGTAGGTTAAATAATCTTTGATTATAAAACTGTTATAATTCTTGCATTAGAGTCAGAGTTGGGAACTTTCTATTGAATTAAGATTTCTGTTTCAGGGGTAACAACTATTGCTGGAGGAAAACTGAGTCGTGGAGGTGGCCATGTTGATGGGCCAAGTGAAGAGGCTAAATTTTCTGATGACTTTGATGTGGTTTATGTTGGAAGTAGTTGTTCCATTCTCGTCATAGACAGAGGAAACCAAGCCATCAGGGAGATCCAGCTTCACTTTGATGACTGTGCTTATCAATATGGAAGTGGATTTCCACTTGGTAAACTAAATTGACCTAGAGTCTCTCTTGAAATTCTTAGTTGCATATTAAGAGTGATTTACTTTGATTTGCAGGAATTGCAATGCTTGTTGCGGCTGGTTTCTTTGGCTACATGCTAGCATTGCTCCAGCGGAGACTTGGTGCGATTGTATCATCTCACGATGTGAGTGATTACTGATTACTGATTACTGATTACTGCATAGACTTGTCTTTTGTCTTCTGATGCATTATACTAAATGTTATGGTAAAAAAATATATATGATTCTCCATTTTTGAATAAATCTAGATGCAGTAGATATCAAGAATTCATCTCATGCTTTTGTAGGCTCAGGGTCAAGCAATGTCTGACATCTCATCAAGTCCATATCAAAAGCCCTTGAAATATGCCAGGCCTCCTTTAATTCCATCTGAAGATGAACCCTATAAGCAAGAGGAAGGTTTCTTTGGATCCATTGGGAAGCTTCTTGCTGACACCGGGGCATCTTTTGTGGAGATAATGGGAGGGTTATTTCCTGGTTTCAGGAAAAAACCACACAGCCACCAATTTCAAATCCAACCAATGTTCCAGCAACCTCAAAAGCAAGTAAACACTTGGCCTTTGCAAGAAAGCTTTGTGATTCCAGAAGAAGATGAGCCACCTTCTATTGACACAAGAGCCCCAACCCCTCGGAAAACATACCCTTTCATGTCAAAGGACGCAGAAAAGATGCAGCAACTGTGGCAAAGCCGAGCATTCTATAGCGGATGGGAAGGAGATCATCTGCAGCAACATCAGCAGCAGCATCAACAAAAACATCATCATCGCCATCAGTACCATTCATCAATCCCTCACACTTACTACGAGCAAAGCCATGAGGCAACCAATGAGGTAGTGTTTGGGTCAGTGCAGGAGCAGAATGGGAAGCAGGAGTCTGTAGTTATCAAGCCTGTGAATTATGGTGACTCTCTGTACGATCATAACAATTTTCGGCCTCGAATGAATTCCATGGGTTATATCAACAAGTATTGAGTGTATATATATAATCAGGGAGATTAGTTATAATGAAACCCAATCCAAGCTTAAATTATAGAGGAGAGGGTGAAATCAAGTACAGGAAATATAATGATTCCCTCTAAACTGTGGGATCACAGTAAGGAGAAGTTGATCATGAGAATATGAACTGTGTATTCACTTTTGCCAAATTATAGGTCACTCTTGTGTCATAGCTAATTGGCCATCATTTGAGAGTAAGACCAAGAAATTTTGGCTTTCTATTCTGGTGGTATATAATTGTATTTTATTTTTCTTCAATCAGTGTTTTCATTACCCTTTTGCCTCTTGTTCTTGTACAAATACAATTAATTCCAACAAAATCGGTTCTCTAAAATTTTTACCTTGAGATTGCTAATGTAAGTTAAAGTATGGTGTTAAAATATTCGTTGAATGGTTGATTTAAGTTGTTCAACACTTGTGTAATTTTAGATTTGAGTTGTGATTAAAAAAACTAGTATGTTAAGAATTTTTCATTTCCATTTAGTTGATTTGAAATTTAATTAAATTAGTTGGGGTTAGGTGGCATATGGATATTGGCTTTTTTTGTTTTTTTTTTTGTTTTTTTGTCTTGGTGGAATCACTGGCTTTTGGATTAGGGGTGTACATTAGGTTAGTCGATTTGTTGAACCTGTCAAACTCGCTTGATTGCGGGAATTGAGTCACCCGATGCTTTGTCGGTTAGGTGGTGGGTTATTGAATTATGAAACCCAGCTGACCCACCCATTCGACCTAGGTCCTTTTTTATTTTTTCTTTTACCTAATGCTACCTAGCCTAATACCCCCACCCCTCACCCCTGACAAAAAATAACTCTCCAACTCAACTCAAAAAATGGCCAAAGCCCTCCAAAAAAAAAAAGAAAGAAACTCCTATACAAAATTTTTGGAAAAATCCTAAAATCTAAAAAAATCTAAAAAAAAATACACCCTAATCACTCATTGACCTACTCGACTCGCCTAACCTAACTAATTGAGTCAAGAAGGGTCACCCATTCAAAATCATACAACCCGACTCATCCAACAAATCGTTAGGTTGGTCTATTAGGTGGGTCCTCCAAAAAAAATTTGACTCGAATCGTCTGATGTACACCCCTATGGACTCCACCTAATTAAGGCCTTTGAAGGAGTTAGGGGGTCTCACTGCAAGTCTGCAAGGAACTTTTACATTTTCATAGCTCAAACTCAAGACCTTTAAGGACTCAAGACATTTATCACTTTGACCAATCTCACGTTGGATTTTGAGCTATTTAAGAAATATAAAAGTTTGCCCTTTGTCTTCCTCGCTAGTGTTGATAACTCAATTGAATTTCTTGTTTGAGATTGTTTAAAATTTTTAATATATAGTTCATAAGACTACTCTTGCAACTCACAAATTTTCTAAAACCAGGCGTAGGATCTTATATAACTCTTACATTAAATGTAATACTTAAAATTCATGCATGGAAGCTTCGAAGAGTGGATATAACAATTAAGTTTGGAAATTTCTCTCTTTAAATGATGATTCTCAAAAACCTTTCTCAACTATATGAAAGATTTTAATAACCTTTCTCCAACAAAATTACCCTCTCAACAGAGTAGATGAAATCTTTGATCTTTCAATGATATTTCCAAATGAACCTTGAGGAAGAGTATGAACATGATCATAAGATGAGAAATATGAGTTCCAAAAGTGAATTTTGGTTCATCAACAAATCCTAATTTGTGCTCCATAGTGTTATTTATAGGGTCTAGGAATGATATGGCCATTATGGGATTGAGTCAATCAAATCTGATAAGAATTGGATGATTTTTACACTTGTTGATTCTCATGAATTGATTCATTAACATTAGTAAATCAATTCTTCGTTCAAAATTTGAATTTTGAACTTCTAACGCAAATTGAATCAATTCGTTGAAATAAGAAAATCGGTTCTTTGTTTTAGTTTCATAGTAGCAATTTTAAATAGACATAACTTATTCATTTCTTGTCTGATGATTTGGAAAACTCTTCAACTCTACTTTCATATGAACTCAATGCCAAGTATGGTGAAATATATGATCAAAATAACCTTCAAGGGTCATGTTCCAAAACCATGTTGAAGCTTATTGTTAAAAGTAAAAGTATGTACAAATTCAAAATAAAATTCTTTAAAAAATTATGTTAAAATAATTTAGTAAAAAAAAAAAGTTTTTTTTTTTTTCAAAGTTAATTTAAACGGTATATATCCTTTTTATTTTCCATTAACAGCATAAACTCAGAGATATAACAAAAACAAACGTTACTTCAAATCGTAAAATGGTTGTAATAAAGTGGAAGAAAGAAAGAAAAATAGAATAGAATAGAGAAGAGGGGGTGGTGTTCCTGCTTGAGTTGTTTCCCCTGAAATTTACAGAGAAAACTCACACTTCCTTCATCTCAGATCCGAATCTTTCTTTCTTTCTCTCGCTTCACCCTTTTCTTTTTCTTCTTCTTCTTATCGCCGATTCGGATCTCCGTTTCCAGGACCGGGTTCTCGACCCGATTGATCTCGTCTCTACTTTCGCAATTGGATCCCGATTGAGCAATCAACCATGAATCCCTTCTCTTCAGGGACGCGTTTGAGGTGAGTCAGCAATCGAATCCTCCTTCTCTTTCTCTTCCGTGTTCGGTTCGAATTGGATCAATTGCACGCGAAATTGGCACACACACTGTTCAAATGCTGGTTTTTCAGCTACTAGCAGAAAAGGACTTTGTGTTTCGGAAAATCCTTGGTTGATGATTATATTCAAGTTCGGATTTAGGCTTAATTGTTATTTATTGCTCTTTTTTTAATTATTTATTATTATTTTTTTTATTTTGTGGTATTTGGGTTATTCGTGAAGTTGGGTTAGCTGAAATTAGTGATATTAGATGAGAATTGGGTTTTTGATTTGCTTAGCTGGGGTGGAGTTTACTCAGAGTATCTGAATCTGACATTGAAATGTTAGCCTTGCCTGAAGCATACACTGTCATTGATTTCACTCTGGTATGAAGCACTGAACTGAAAATGAACATTGCACATCTTCAGAGGTTCTTTCCCATGTTTCAAAAAACCATTTAAATGGTGCAATGGCATTAATCTCTTCCTATCTTTAGGAAAAAAATCCTTTGTTTGGCTTAAAAGCGTCTGGGCAGGGCATGTAGTTCCATTATAAGCAGCTGAAAGCTGTGAGTCACTACTCATGTGGTTGAGGATCATAAGAGTGAATGACTTGTGTTTTATTTAGATCTTTATTTGGCTCCCTTGTCGGCAGAATGTTGCTGATGTTATCCCTATTAAGTACCACAACCAATCAGATGGAACTGATGGTGTTGATGATAGTGTGATGAATTACAAAATTTGAACACAGATGATTAAGAATAACTAGAAAGCAGAAATTTTTAATGTCATTATTTCTAAGGAGAAGCAATGAATTTGGAAATTAACACCCTGTGGTATTAATTGCAACAAGCAGCCGGTCTAGGGTCCCCTAAATAATTCAAAGCTTTTTTCTACATGTTTAGTTGATCTTGGGAGCGGTGCATTATACTTTGCTGGTAGCAGTCTTTATAAGTTTGCATGGTTATTAGTAGTGAGAGAATCTCTTGCCCTTACATTATATTCTAACTTTATCTCTTTGAGATAAAACATCACATTCAATAAGTGAAATTACAAGCTGTGTATGTGTTTGTCTTTGCGTATTTGTGGTTGACTTTTGTATTTCAAAAACAAAAGTTTTGCAAGAATCAGATATGGTTAACATATTGCCAATTTTGATTGGAAGTTGCAAAGATCATAAATGATTAATGTTTCAATTCGATTTTAATTATACTCAATATCTTTCCCATAAAAAAAAGTTATACTCAATATCTTTTACTAATCTGCTTTATATCATAACTTGTAGGGACATGATTCGGGCCATACGTGCTTGCAAGACTGCTGCAGAAGAGCGTGCTGTTGTAAGAAAAGAATGTGCTGCTATTCGTGCTGCAATAAATGAAAATGATCAAGATTATAGGCATCGGAATCTAGCTAAGCTAATGTTTATCCACATGCTTGGCTACCCCACACATTTTGGTCAAATGGAGTGCCTCAAGTTGATAGCATCTCCCGGATTTCCCGAGAAGAGAATAGGTTACCTTGGCCTCATGTTGCTTCTTGATGAAAGACAAGAAGTTCTAATGTTGGTCACCAATTCTTTAAAACAGTATCCTATTTCTAGTCAAAAGTTTTATCTGCATTTTTTCCCTAACTTTTACGTTCCTCTTTATAAATTTTCTATTGACATTGATCTTTTACTGAAACGAAATGTGGGAAAGATATCAATTATGGTTTATAGCAGAGCCTTAACTGAATCACAGAGATCTTAATCACACAAACCAGTATATAGTGGGACTAGCACTTTGTGCTTTAGGAAATATTTGTTCAGCGGAAATGGCTCGTGATCTTGCGCCAGAGGTTGAGAGATTGCTGCAATTTCGTGATCCAAATATTCGGAAGAAGGTAACTTTTCTCACATACTTAAATGTAGTTCATAGTTTTTATCTATTCTCGAACATTTAAATTTCATACATATATTGGTTTGTGTTATATACTGTGGAAGAATAGGCCATGAATACTAAATGGATTCATGGTAAGCAGTATCTTCTATGTAGTGACTATAACTTATTTCTCTTTACTTAAAGTGACTAGTTTTGGAACTGCTCTGCTATTATTCTCCAAGATAATAGCTTGTTACATGTTCATGTTTCGTAATTTCTTGTAATGATGTTTGTTTCATGAAATGGGCGTGGGGAAAAGGCTTAGTTGTTGTTTGATGTTTGCTTCATGAGCTTTAAAGAATTTTCTTACAAGCATCTGTCAACCAATAAAGATTAGACTATGGTTCTTCTAAAATTTAGATTTGGATGACATTTGAGACAATGGCATGCTTCAGGTCCTTCTAGGCTTGTACAATAGTAAAGTTACTTGCCTCCATATTTGTGTGATTACTGAAGTTTTTAAATAGTTAAGAGGAATCAAGAGACAGTTTGAATCTACCCAACATTCCCATTATGTAAAGAATAGAAAGACATATAATTCCGTAGGTACAAGCTCTTAGTCAAATGCAGATGCCTGTTCTGTTTTGGTGTTTCCGGAAATGTGGATTTTCAGTCAGGTTCATCCATTCAAGGAATTGTGCCTTTATTAATTAAAAATTTTCAATTATATTTGACTTAAGGGAGTTATTCTATTGCACATCGACAATGATGTTTTATGTTGGGAATTCCCATTTAAAAAGTCTGCCCTTTCTTTATGTGATGCTATGTTAATAACACTTACCTTATGGTGGTCTTTGCTGCAGCTATCTGTCATAAAAAAAATTTTATTTTGGGTCGTACAATCAGTAAATCACACATGATCTTATAATACCAAATTTGTTGCTGTGATTGAATATGAAGAATTTGATGGATATAGTTATCACTTGTTTCTTATATTACCTGCAAAAAAAAAAAAATTTATGTTGTTTATTTGTTTCTTTTTTCCTCCATTCTGTTATTTTCAGTGGAAGTCTGCCTAAAAACATCCTTGTAAGCTCCTAGCATTCATCAAGTTGGTCCCGAAGCCTAATGTTAATTGTCAATGTTTCATGATCCGCCTATCTACCCTACTTCCATTTACTAACTAGTTGTAACTATTCAATGTATTTCAATGTTTATGTTATTGAAAAACAAAACATTTCGCTTTGTGTTTAACTACTTGAGTTATCATTGTTCATTCTTGTAAATTAACTATACTACTGTTATATAGGCAGCATTATGCTCTATAAGGATCCTAAAGAAAGTTCCAGACTTGGCTGAAAATTTTATCAATCCGGCTACTTCCTTACTTCGGGAGAAACATCATGGAGTTTTGATCACTGGAGTTCAGCTTTGTACAGATCTGTGTAAAATTAGCACAGAAGCTCTTGAACATATTAGAAAGGTAATTCTTCATCTTTCTTGTGCATTGGCTATCATATAGTATGCACTTTTCCCTAGAACCCACTTGTGATATACATGAAGTAAACTTATCAACCATGGACTTAGGATTGCAAAATCATTCTGTGCTTCAAAATAAATTTATCTATCTATCCATCCATCCATCTATCTATCTATCCTATATATATGTATGTATCTCTGCAGTCTTGGTATTAGTGAGTTAGTGTCCATGCGTTCTTGAATTTATTTCATGACAAGTGTGAGAAAATTAATGAAGTTATTTTCTATTATATGGGATTTGCGCAGAAACTGCCTTGCAAAATGTGAAATATGATTTTGTAATTTTGTTTAATTTTAATTAGTGTTTAACCTTTTTTGTTTTTCGGAAGCTATTATGTTGTTTGTGAATTCATGCTTTCAAAGATTTGCTTACAATTTCTAGGGGGGATGGCATGTGTTAGTTTTTGCAAGCAAACCTATTTTGGTATAAATATTATGTGCTTATATGAAGGCATATAAACAAGGTTCATATATGCAATTTATGATGCCAAAGTTTAGCTCTGAAGATGGCATTTTCATGTGAAAAACTCTTTTGCAAGCTTCAATTGCGGGCAGCTTTTGTTGTAACGAAATATTCATTCAACAATTATTACAGAAATGCACAGATGGTTTGGTCAGAACTCTAAGAGATCTAGCAAACAGTCCTTATTCACCAGAGTATGATATTGCTGGCATCACAGACCCTTTTCTCCATATCAGATTGCTTAAACTTTTGCGAGTGTTGGGCGAAGGTGATGCTGATGCTAGCGACTCTATGAATGACATACTTGCCCAGGTCAGTTGCGTATGCATGGCATAATATTATTACATTGCTCTTCTGCAATAATTGGGTTATTTCTATTTTCTACATGGCTCTGTTGACGACCTTGTATGTTGAAAACCACATGGTTTTAGCCTTTAGGGTATCTTTTCTACTTGCGTGCCTGCAATTTGATTTAGGCTATCTGCCATATGATTTCAACTTGATACATCAAGGAACAAGAAAAAATCAAGAATTGCAGCAGGACTGCCTAGTATCTGTGCATATGTGAAATAGAAGACCAGTAGAGAAGTTGGATTTTCTTTTTGACTAATGTAATTTTAGCTGTATGTCTTCTGTCTAATGCTTCGACGAATTATGAGGAAGGTTGCAAGCAATAGGCAGGGCTCTTAGACTTGGTATAAAAAAAAAAGTGTACTATAATAAATGGGGTTTATTTTTTGGAAGGGACTAGTCAAATATTTGTGCTTTAATTATATATGTATGATTTGGTTACTATTGGATGCTCCAACATTTTAACTGGCCAAAAAAATGATTTTGTAAATAGAGTTAGCCAGTTTCTGGAGTAATCAAGATATAGATAATTCACTTCTGTATTCTTTGGATTATTTATTGTTTACAAAATCTATGTTTCACAGGTAAATGAGTGGATGAGCTTTAATTTTTTTAAGTGGCCATCTTTTCTGAATTTTTAGGTTGATAATTTTAATCTTTCTATTTATTATAGGTGGCTACGAAGACCGAGTCTAATAAAGTTGCTGGGAATGCCATTTTATATGAATGTGTTCAAACAATAATGAGTATTGAAGATAATGGTGGCTTACGCGTGCTTGCCATCAATATCTTGGGAAGATTCTTGTCAAACCGTGACAACAATATCAGGTTTATTTTTTGTTATTCCTTTCCTTGATGAGTATCTGAGAAACTTTATTAAAACTAACAAAACACCAGTACATTTAAGCACTGTTGAGTCCTAAGATGTCTCCTCCAACCAAGAAAGGGTGCTTGATTACGGTCCACTAAAAGAGTCTAGGATGTGTTCTCCATCTATGAAGCATGGGTGCGACACGGATACGGGGACGCAGCACTTTCTTAAAAATATAGGATACGACACAGTTAGGAAACATTGTATAATAAAACATAAAAATAATATATTATAAATAAAAATGACAAATTATAGACATAAAAATGATGTAATTCACATAAAAATAAACAAATTATCTCAATGTATTGTAGTTATTATAAAAATAAAAAAAATATCCTTTGTTCTATTATCCTAATTTACTCTTAGTGTATTGCGTCTCCCGTCTTGGGATTTGAAAACTGAAACTGCACAGGCAGACAAAGCAAGGGCACACGTATCCGCATATCTGACGTGTATCTGACACGGATCGGCAGCCTCTGGCACGTATCTGTGCTTCATAGTTCTCCATCTCTAGGATTGGTCTTTTGACCTCTTTAGACATTCTCCTGTTCTGTAGCCAATTTGCCCATGGCAAGAGACCAGGAACTGTCTGTACTTTAGCTTATTCAATTCAGTGTTCGATCCAGATTTGTGTGTACTTGTGTGTGTGTGCGTGCGCGTGTGTGTGAGGGAGGGAGTTAGTTAAAAAACAAAAAAATGGAAAAAAAATATATTGACTACAACATTTTCCTAATTATAACTAAGAACAGGTTTGGAGTTGGATTAATTAGCTGATACATGCACATGCACCAAATGGGTTTTTTTTGTTATGAAATTTATATTGTTATTCGAATTTTTCTTGGCCAATCTCATGCTTGTAAGAAGCAGTCTATGTTTGGCTATGTTGTTTGAGATATATATGCTCTGGCTAACATTGTGCATGTTTGGAATCTCGATTATTTCCCCAAAACAACTTTTTTCTTTTCTTAAAAAAGCTGTTTTTAATACAATACGAAATGTTTGGTAAATACAGATAAAAGTAATTATTATTGTCAATTTATTTTATTTATACTAGAAACAATTTTCTAGAGTTATGATGTATTTAGCAAACTAACCGTAAGTATCTAATAGTAATTTTTTTAAACAATCTAATCAAAACACTACCTTAAAATCACTTTTCAATTAATACTTCCAAATATGAAATCGATTTTATAAAAATTGATTATAAAGAAAATTAACTATACTTATAATCGATTATTGAAATAATTTTAATTTTACACCCAATCCTAACAAACCCATTGTATCTCTGCATTTTGACAGAAAAAGGCGCCTATAACTTTTAAATTACTAAAAAGGATGAAAATGGGGGTGAGGGGAGGAGTGATGAACATAATTTGTCTACAAAATCAGTTGTGTTTCCATGCAATTTCATTTATTTAGTACTTTTTAAAGGCTGATAAACTATTATTCTGTCTCTTGTGTTCTTGAGGTCCTATGCTATATGCATTCCATCCCTGTTTTTATTATATTTTTTGTTTGTTTGTGATTGCCCAACTTCATTCTTGTGTTATCTAGGTCCTTCACTATATACATTTCATCCCTCTGTTTTTATATTATTTTTGTTTTTGTTTGTGATTGCCCACCTTTATTTTTGAAGTAAATGTTACTTTTCCGACCTTCCTTCAGATATGTGGCATTAAACATGCTGATGAAGGCTGTAACTGCTGATGCTCAGGCAGTGCAGAGGCACCGTGCCACAATTCTAGAGTGTGTAAAGGTATTAGATTCATTGTATTTCCCATGTTTTTTTTAATTGAATTACAAAGTTGAGCTTTGCTTTAGAAGTTGGTGACTTGACTCTGCTTCAGGATTCGGATGCTTCGATTCGGAAAAGAGCACTTGAACTTGTTTACGTTCTGATAAATGAAACTAATGTGAAGCCCTTAGCAAAAGAGCTAATAGATAATCTGGAAGTCAGTGATAATGATTTCAGAGGGGACCTTACTGCCAAAATTTGCTCGATTGTTGCAAAGTGAGTCATAAGGTTCTGAATGTCATTCTTTTTAAGTTTACAGTTGTTTTTATAATTTGTATTCCATTTTTTTCCTTTTTTGGCGGGTTGTGTGTTAAGAGTTGCCAAATAGAATACCATGTGCACTTCGTACTTTGTTTCATTAGTTTTCATATTCAATATTTCTCGGGTCACTTCTCAGTCAGTCTGTATTGTGTGAGAAGATGAGGCGTTTATCATCTGTTTAGTGTAAAACTCACTATCTCTTTAGATGATTCTTCCTCACAGATATTTTGAGCGATTGGAAAGCTTTACTCCATTGATAACTTTTATTGTTTTCTGGTGAATGTTGTGGTCTCTTTGTTGAGGATTTCTTATCCTCTTACTTTCTATAATTCTCTTCTCTACTTAATGAAATTCTTTTTTTATCCAAAAAAAAATAATTAAATTTCTGGGGTCAATATCAGATTGTTAGATTTGTAACTGAAACAGTTTTTATTATTGTTAATTCTTTCAGAAACTTTGTAATTGCTTTTCATTTTAATGATAGTAAATATATAGGTCGTGTTGATCTTCCAATCTTTGCATTTTGAGTATTGCTGTTTTTTCTTCACCCTCTTTCTCTTGTTTGGTAAAATGAAAAAGAAGCCACTTGGCTCATTTTACATGGTCCTCTTCTTTGTTACTCCCTGTCAGTTTATTTCTAGTAGTTAGAGAATTTCATTAAATTGCATCTATAAATGTATTTGGTTGACTAGCATATATTTGTTGGTGCTTCAGGTTTTCCCCGGAGAAGATATGGTACATTGATCAGATGCTTAAGGTTTTGTCTGAGGTATAAATATAAGAGACAAACTGTATAAATATGAGAGACAAACTTTTGTAGTCAATTAAAATTTCCAAGGCAAAGATCCTGACCATGCTTGCTTTCTAGTGTTCATTGTATCATTGGTGTGTACATTTGCATGAGATAGTTCTGTTGCTTCTCATCTCTGCATTTGGTATGCAAAATCCTAGAAAAAAAATGATTTGCCACAGAAACCTTTTATGCTTTCCCTGCGAACATGTGTAAATTTTTGTTATAGTTTTATCATTTTTGGCTGGGGTATCAATCTTCAATAGTGTTATCGAATCGCATGATTCAGAATCGTGAATTGTGCAATTCAGAATCGTGAATCGTGCTATTCGGAATTGTGAATTGTGCGATTCGGAATCGTGAATTGTGTGATTCGGAATCGTGCAATTCGATCTGATTGATGTTGCTGTGATTCAAATCGGTTGGCTGAAGGAATTGCATGATTTGCCGTCGGAATTGTCCGATTTGCATCGGAATTGCAAATCGTGCAATCGACGACGATTCCGCTGGGCACTGCAATCGCAGGTTGAGATGGCTCATGCAGGTTGCAAACCGGATTGTTTGACCCAACGCGGGCCCAAATACTAAAAATTGCATTTGTCCTTTTTTTTTTTCCAAGTTTTTTGGTTTTCAAAATTGGGGGCAGAACGGTGCGTTTAGCGCCCTGACCCCCCTTTTTTATACAGGGACCCATTATTACATTAATATATCACCATATATCAATTGTTATATTCAATTGTTTAGTTTAACACACATTAAACACTAAATAGCGCTTTAGTGCTTCTCTTCTCTTAGTCTTTCCTTCTTCTCAAAACAGAGACTTCTCCATTCTTTTCTCATTATTGAGGCATCATCGTCTCTCTCTCCTCTCTATCTTATTTCAGTTTTACTATTTACTCTCTTTCTTCCTCTTCAATCTGAATCTTATTTCACATGTTATTGGTTTTGTCAATAATTGGTCTAGAATGTCTTTTTAATTATGGTATTATGGTATATGATATATAAAGTGTTTTTTTTTCTTTTTTTATTATGTCTTTGAATCTTATGATTTGATTCACGATTCAAAATTTGCCTCGGCAATTCACGTGAATTGCGATTCAATAACCATGATCTTCATACTGCTGCATATATATCATTCCAATTTTCATGTCTTTTAATCAATTTGTTTGCACCAGAAATATGCTGCTTCTACGTGTCAACCACAAAATATCACCTAATAAATATGAACGTCTATTGTGGTTACTGTTTGGGGGTGAGCTTTGGCTGCAACAGTAAAGTTGCTGCCTTGTAAGCCTCATGTATGGAGTTTTCCTTCTTATTGTGATCTGTTTTGGTGCTTGCGGTGTCGATATTGATCTTTATCTTCTGTTAGTAGGCTGGAAATTTTGTAAAAGATGAAGTATGGTATGCCTTAATTGTTGTGATAAGCAATGCACCTGAGCTTCATGGATATACTGTAAGAGCATTATACAGGGCATTTCAAACGTCAGCTGAACAGGTGTTCACTTCTGCTTTTACATAATCTAGGCATACTGTTGATTTGCTTTTGATTTCATTCATATAATATCGTTGCCTAATTTTTTTTCATCAGGAAACTCTAGTTCGAGTTACAGTGTGGTGCATTGGAGAGTATGGTGATATGTTAGTCAATAATGTTGGAATGCTTGACATAGAAGATCCTATAACGGTGAGTGAACGCCTTTGCATAGCTATATCTTCATGTTGGATAAACATGATAAGTCTTTTGACCACAAGCAATAATTTAACAAGTTGATATGCATATTGGTCTCAGAAGCCTTTAGTAAAAGATTTTCCTAAGCATTACCCTTCTTTCCTATTTGGATGATGGATAATGATGTCATGTACGAAATAAAATCCATCAGTCTCTGTTACTTCATAACTGTTGGAAAGAGTTATCTTGTTCTTTTCCTGTTTCTTTTGTTATTCCCTGTTATTGTAAGAAAGGAATTGAGGTAAGTACCGGGGATTATTTTACATGTTTGATTGATATCTTTCACGAACTCTCTGGCAGAAACTGCTCCAGTCATTTGGTAATTTATTGAAATCTAGGCACGATGTGTACTTGGCACTAAAACCATAAACATTAGGATCTTTGCTTGCCTCTTTCTTTTGTTGTATTCTTATTCTTATTTTTTTATAGAGAGGAATTAGCCAATGCCAATTGTGTCTTTTCTTTTCTCTGTGAGATACAGATTAATTTAACAATGATTGGACTATTGACTATTGATGCCATAAACAGTCTGGTTTTATATCAGCATTTCACCAAATTATACAGAATTGATCTTTTATTACATACCCTTTTCATTTTTTTTTAATTAACTTGTTTCATGCTAGCAGGTGACAGAGTCAGATGCTGTGGATGTTGCAGAGATTGCTATAAAACACCATACATCAGATCTTACCACAAAAGCGATGGCTTTGGTTGCCCTATTAAAGCTTTCTTCACGTTTTCCTTCATGTTCAGAGTATGATCAGCTTTTCAAATTGTTTGCTATATCTATTATGCCCATACCTTGAAATGGATTTGTTTATTTGCTACTGTAATGTCATTGACGTGGAAATTTTATTATCTTTTGAGCATTTATATAGGAGGATCAGGGAAATTATTGTTCAGTTCAAGGGGAACCTTGTGCTTGAATTGCAGCAAAGAGCTATTGAATTCAATTCAATTATTGCAAAGCATCAAAATATTAGGTGAGTTTGATTAAGTTGTTTATTATATTATATCAAAAGTCTGGATTTCTACTACTCTCTCACTAGAGGAATTCTTATGAGAAAATGTCTGTCATTGTGCAGGTCTACACTTGTAGAAAGGATGCCAGTTTTGGATGAAGCAACTTTCATTGGTAGGAAGGCTGGGTCTTTGCCAGGCGCAGCTTCAACTACAACAGTACCGTCAGTTGCTATTCCAAATGGAGTAGCTAAACCTGTGGCTCCACTTGTAGATCTGCTCGATCTAAGTTCAGATGATGCTCCTGCACCTAGTTCTTCTGGTGCCAATATTCTTCAGGACCTTCTTGGTGTTGATCTGTCCCCAGCATCACAACAATCAGGTTAGAGTTTGCGGTGTATCTTATTATAATGCAGGAAAATCTAAATATTTGTGTATCTAATGAATACAGTCTTTGTTTATATGTGAGATAAGTTAGCACTACCTTCATACATGTAAAAAAGTAAGTAGCATTGTTTTATGAAGCCCTATATAGTTTTTGAACCGCATAATCTGTGGAAAATACCATTTAGAAAGACCTTGGTCTTAGTGCATGTTTGGAAAACTGGTGGACTACACCCCAGTATCAATTCTAGCCATCTTAGAAGTGAAAAAATTTCACTTTTGAGGCTCCATAATTGTTTCTGGCTCTCCCAACTGAAAACCAAACACTATTAATTGATTTATTGAAAATTTAGATTTTATAAAACCCATTTACATTGTTTGATTCAGGTAATCATCCCCACTTAGAATAAGGCTTTAGTGGTGGTCGTTGTTTGGTTTCGTTGAGGAAGAAACATTCAAACTTGTTCACTTTCCTTGTTTTGACCATTCAATATCTTCATATCATGTTGGACTTATATTTGCTTCTTCAGGGGCTGGTCAACCTTCAAAAAGTGGCACAGATGTTCTTTTGGATCTGTTGTCCATTGGATCTCCTCCTCCCCAGAGCAGCTCATCTACAGTTGACATCTTATCGTCCAATACAAGTAACAAAGCACCAGTTTCACCGTTGGATGATCTCTCATCACTTTCTTCAAGAGCAAATTCAAATGCTGGAGCTACTCCTACGATGGATTTATTGGATGGATTTGGTCCCAGCCCATCCAAAGGTTGTAAACTTTGTTTAACATTTGGGCGTTATCAATAATTAAAATTTAGTATAAGTACTGATTACTTGTCTTCTCTTATCTGGAATAGAAAACAATGGACCAGCTTATCCAACCATGACTGCATATGAGAGCAGCTCCTTGAGGTTGGCATTCAATTTCTCGAAACAACCAGGAAACCCACAAACAACAATTATCCAGGCTACCTTTACAAATTTGTCCTCTAATGCATATACAGATTTTGTTTTCCAGGCAGCAGTTCCAAAGGTATGTATGCCTTTGATGTTCAGCTTTTTATGTGTACTGCTGAGATAATTGGCATCATCATTGCTGTAATTTTTATTGTATAATTTGAACTTACTGCTTTCAACAATATCATGACTGTCATTATTACTGTGTTAACTTGAGGTTCCAGGCTTTCTAATTAACGCGTACTTAAATTTCATGACATGAAGAAACAACTGGTGGCTGTTGCTTCTCTTTAAAAGCTGTACCCTTGCAGTGAATGACTGAAGAATTTGCTTTTATTAGCCTAATTAGTTGTCTCAAATTTTCAGTGCTAAACAATTACATCTATTCTAAAGCATTTGACAATCTCGAGCAGTTTTACTGGGTGCACTGTTGGAATTTCAAATTCCTAGTAGCTGCTTCGTTACCTTCAATTGCTAAGTACCTACATATATTGTTCTTTTGGTTTTCAGTTTCTTCAATTGCACTTAGATCCAGCTAGCAGCAATACTCTCCCTGGTGCTGGAAATGGGTCCATAACGCAAAATTTGAGAGTCACCAATAGCCAACATGGAAAGGTAGATATTCTTTCTTAGTATTGCTTTACTGTAAATGTTTTGTGTTCTTCCATGTGCTTGTTGAGTTAAACTCTGACAGAATGTTGATTCACTGGCATGTTGCTGCAAAACTGATAGCTTATGCTTTGTTGTCAGGGTTAAGCTAACAAGTGCTTAGGGCACTTGTTAAGAGACCTAAAATGGAATATTTTGATGTTTTCAATGCCTTTAATGCATTGACCACTCCACATTTTTGTTTTTTCAATACATGTTTACCTTTTATGGATTCTTTAACAAGTGTCCGAAGGGCACTTGTTAGCAAAACCCTTGTTATATTTGATAATACATGCGGGTTTGTCTGTGGGGTCAACTTGAGTGATCCTTGCTTTGCAGATGGTTGGTGTAAGCCACTGAGAATATGACATGCTTGAATAACAGAATTAAAGTCCAATATGTTCGTAAGTAGCTGGAAAAGCAATGAAACTCATTAGGCATTAGGAAAATCTTATTTTTCTTTGTTGATTAAACTGCCTTCTCCTTTTTTCCCCTCTATTTATGCTTTGTGTGAGTGGATGCACGTGCGTGTGTGTGTGTTTTTCTGAGATTATTTCCCCTATGCACATTTATATGCATAGTTGCTTGTTGGATTGTTAGAGAAGACTTGATTACTAGCAACCACTCTTTTTTCAGAAATCTCTTGTCATGCGCATAAGGATAGCATACAAGATGAATGGCAGGGATACACTGGAAGAAGGACAAATCAATAATTTTCCTAAAGATTTATGAAGCTAAATGTCAGGGGTTATTAACACCATCTAGGGAGCCCCTTGTTTTCTTCCCAAAGTTTATAATTACTGGTGCAGTTTTCAAGTTTCATTCCTTCAGACGAGGCCAGAGGGCGGTGTGGTGATGGTTGGAGCATCTGGGAACACTTTTTGGCTCAAATTTGAAGTCTATTTGGTGGCTTCATATCTCTGCTTTACTTATCTTTTTTTTTATGTACATTAGTGCAAAATATTCTTGTATGAAAATGTCCAAATCAAATTTTGCCTTTAAAGGCACAGAGTAATGTGTCATGTTGAGAACTTGAGGTGCTTTCTTGCTATTTTTTGGAGGTAGTCTCGGTCTTGCTGTCTAAGGTTATAGTCTTGTTGAATGCAATTTGGTATCCTTTTAGACGATGGTATATTATATTTGATTTTGTGTAACATTTTTCACTCAAAGATTAGTGAAATGTAATCTCAAATTTATGACAACTTCTTGCTTGATTTTTGGCGTAGTTCAATTGAAATTGGTAGAGTACTTTGTGTACCTGAACAGTGAACACTAACACCCGGGGAATGTCATTATGTTAGTAAATTACAATTCAGAGTAATCAAAAACTCAAAGTTGCAAGAGATGTCATCAACATCAGGGGAAATAAGTATAAATGAGCTACGGTTCTAGGACGGTGATGTGATTCAAGATTGTAATCCCACTTAAAATTTTCAGCGATAGTTGTAGCATGAAATTCATTTAAAATTTGCGTAGGCCCAATATTCTTTTGTCTATATCTGTTATTATATTATTTGCAGGTATATTACTATCAACAAGGCTCTGGACAACCTTCCCTTTAAAATTTCTACAAAACGAATTATTTATTGAAGATTTTACAGATCCAAGGTGGTTAATAAAATATGCATTATTGCAAGGAGCACGTAATGCACCGCACTAAAAATATACATAGATTTCTTGCGTAAGTTCCAAAGCTTTTTTGTTTTTGTGCTTTAAATTCTTTTTGATGAGTCTGATGATGTTTTAAATAGAAACTTGAAATATTTGACCAGTTGTTTTTCATAATAAAATAGATAACTGATATTTTACGTTTCACCAGTATATAACTATGTTGTATGCTTTAATAAATTTTAAACCTTTAAACTCTACTTAGTTTAAATTACATTTTTTAAGGAAAAATGTTAATTGGATAGATTTAATTCGAAGCTGCTACTGTTATTATCTTCGTATTTGAAACGCATGATATTAATTTACAATTTTGTGCTGTCATATAGAACACAAATCACTCAACTGCCCTTTAATTTACGCTTAACCACTTACTTGGTGTCCCCTTTGCCCCCACCTCAAGAAGTGCAAAGATTGCTCCTAATCACTGAATCAAGTTAAGAGAGACAAACGTCCACGTTAGCTTATATCTGACTTCTTGGTTGAATTGAATATAAGAACCACAAAGTTTAGAGTCCCTATCTTGCTCAGTTGGTAGATCTTGCTGCATGAGATCTAGCCAACCACCTATACTATACTATACTATCTATTAAGTTTTATTTTCTTTTAATTTTTTTTCCCTTCTTGAGTTTGGGGCTATCTTTTGCTTCTCTCTTTTTTTTTTTTTTTT
>QANU01076285.1:695224-712591 GCA_003254905.1 Nissolia schottii | reverse complement strand
TTTTTTTTTTTTTTTGCCTAGGTAGAGTCGGTGACCATCTAACAGATGCACCCCATTATTATGGGGCAATAATGAGAGGGTAGACAATCTTCCTTCTCCTCCCAGGCCCCAGCATCAAGTTGTACTGATTTGTTGCCTTTTTTTTTTAGCATTAGGGAGTTGACCCAAAATGAATTATGTTACAAAGTCATGTGTGATTGGTGCGTGGACAACATGAAATTGCACTACATGTTCACCAATTAGTTATCAATGAGTTTAATTTCCATCTATTATTACACCATACATAAAATATAGTTATGTTAATTGTGGTTGTTATTGTCAATTATTAATCATGCTTTATTGAGTTATAAAATCTAGTTATGAGAATGTTCATAACAAGTATTAATATTTCATTAACTTGTGTTTTTATGATTTTTTTAGGAAATGACAGACAAAATTGGGCCTCCACCTCCACGTTCAGAGGCACCTCCCTCATAATCATGACCACCATTTGTGGATGATCCCAAACGCCAAATTGCTCTCCTAGAAAGAATTTATGGTCTAGATGCGCAAGGAAGAAATTGTTCTTCACCAACAGATAGTTCGCCATCGTTAAATTAAGGTTTAGTAGTTTTTGGGTTTAGTAATTTTAGGGTTCTACCGTGGACATCATAGTAGACAATTACTCATGCCAGAGATGATCAGGTCTGTGGCGATAGGGAATCATATTGAAGCAGATGACCAAGTCTCTAGCAATAATAATGTAATGTCTACTGTAAGATTAAATTAAGTTTTATTTAGTCCAAAGAGTTGTAAGGAAGGAAATCTTTTTCTAGCAGAAGAGACGAATATGTTAAGATTGAATTAGGTTTTATTTGTTGTAAGGTAGAGAATAATGTAAGGTTTTATGATTTTTGTAATAAAGAATATGGTATGTTATTTTGGTTATGTTGATTAATAATAATAATTATTTTTATTTTGTATTAATTATTTTATATATTTTTATATATTTTGTAGCGTTTTAATTAATTTTTTTTTTGGTAGTTTTGACGGATATATCCATCTGTAACATTCTCCTAGGCATAATTTCTGAGACTCATTACAAGCAAATATATCTGCCCCTAATTATCGATGAATTTATTATCCGCTGATAACTAGTTATCGACAAGTTCATTATCGTTGGATAGTATCTGACAAAAAATTCGCCGAAACTTTCTAAATATGTCGGTAATCCATAAAAATCCGTCGAAACTTTTTAAATCTATAGGTAATCCATAAAAATTCGTCGATAAATTTGCCGAGTGCAATTTTCTAGTGGTGTTTATTATTTTTAGAGAAAAAAATATTATTATTTTTAGTCAAACTTTAGAGGGAGAATATTTTTGCAAATAATATTTTTTAATATAATTTTTAGAAAAAAATTAGAGAAAAAATAAAAGTTTGACAATGATTAAGTTTGTAGAGAAAAATTTTAGAAGAATTTTTTTTTCTCTCTATAAATAATTTTTATAAACAAAAAAACATACATTTTTAGCTAAAATAACTAATTAGTGTAAGAAATGATAAAATTTTAAAAATAGATCACAAACCCTTCCTTTCCTTTTCTTTCTTTTCCTTTCCCTCTCAACTCACAAATACACCCTTAATAATTTTCTTTTTCTATTTTTTATTCAATAGACAATTAATGGTGAGTGTGAATAAGAAGGACGGTATAAAAATGGAAATGTTTGTTGGACAACGCAATATGTTGCCACCATATGCGCCACTGTATTGCTTGTCCGAACACGCACATTTTGGTAATAGAAAATGAAAATAAAAAGAGGCAAAAAAAATTAGAGAGAGAGAGAGAAAGATGCAATTATCTCTCTTTTTCTCTTTATAACTTTTTTTTTCCTTTTTCGTTTTCCTTCTCCCACATATTTGTAGTCAAATTCCCAAAGGTTTGTAATATTTAACTTGATGTATAAAAAGGCTTACAACATTGTTCAATTAAGTTTGAAATGGAAAAATAAGTTTTACGAGAATATGTGCAAGTGAAGTAGAAGAAAATGAGTAACTTCAGATTGAATAAAATAATGTCATTTAATAAAGTTTATGAATGTATTTGTTTGAGCTTATTTGTCAAAATAATTATTCTTTTTTGTTGAAATAATTAGCTTTGTATATTTGCATAAATTTTAAAAATAATATGAATCTAAAAAAAAATATGTTTTTAGCTTTTTGAGCCTTATGTCAAAAATTAACTTTGTAATCACTTTTTTAAAAGGTTGAAAGAAATGCATCATATAACTCATGATAATAGTTTATAACGGGAGCAAGAGCAACAGAGGTTTGTGACGACAACCACAAAGATTTATAATATTTGTTTAATAGAATTTGTAACTTTTACAAGGAATGTAAGTGGAGAGAGAGTTTGTCGTCAGTGAAGTAGGAGAGAAAAAGTCTGTCATCAGTCAAGTCGTTCTCTCTCTCTTTGGTTGCACTCATATGTTAAACATATTTTTTTGTTACAAACTTAATAGAATAAAATTACAAACATTTGTTACTAGAGTTACAAACTGTTATCATGAGTTATAAACTTAATCAATTTTACATCACACTCTCTCTTCTGCCCCGCTGACTATACACTCTCTCTTTTGCTCTACTAACAAATAGAAATGTATTTTTTTTTACAAACTTGATTGAACAAAGGTTTAACAAATCTTTATTCAATTAAGTTACAAATTGGTGAAAAAGAGAGATGTTTGACATATGAAACATTCTCAAATTAAATTTTATATTTATTGTGATGAATTCATATACATGACACTACGGTGACAGGTGACATTGTAATTTATTATCCAAATAACAAGACTGAGACCGGTATAAAATAGGCGTCCTCACAAAATCTTTATAAGTGCTGCTGCCAATTTGTCTCCCCCGCCACCATTTTCCTATGAGAACTTTGTGAAAAACACTTTGTGTAACTATCATTTCTGTTTTAGCCATATTGAAAAAGAAAAATTGTGACTAATAACTGTTTTGATCGGTAAAAAATATGATGAGATGACTATGATGACTGGACTCTTCGTACATGGAATTAGAAATACTCAACTAACAGGGTTAGTCGAACTCGTAGCTGCATCGATCCGTTAATCAGAACCCCCATTTCATTTTCCATCCATCTCGTCATCTTTTCCATACGATGGAAAAAAAATTACTCATTCTGGAAAACAAAAGGAAATGACAATGACAATGGCATTGGAATGTTCAATTAGTTTAATAAAAGAAAGAAAAGAAAATGTATTTCATTCCGTACTTCGCCTTTAATTTGGAGGGTCAATGAAAAATGGACACTTTGAACAGTCTCTTCCTAACATTTTACTCTCTCTTCTTAAATTATTTATAAATGTTAAAGATGATTCGCATATATTTGATAAAAAAAATTATTCATACTTTAAAAAAATATGAATTCAATTCTCATTGTCAACATGAAGTCTACTTTAATAGGTGATTTAATAATATCTCTATAAATGCTCAAAGAATTTAAAAGCATTCCCTGACGTTAATAAAATGAAGGATGTCAAACCTTAATCACTAAATCATCCAAAGGGACAACTTCAACTGAGTGTCATAAACAAGACTGAGGGAAAAAGGAATGGAATGCTTCCTTTCCTTGTTTCTTTTACTTCTTTTTATTCCAAAAGCGAAAAAGCAAAACCTCTAGAGAAGGCCAAAGCATCCAAAAAGCAATTCCCATTTGGCTTCACTTTAATCTTCCCACTTGTTGCAAGAAATTGCTAATAAAGACCACTTTTGTCACTTAAATAAAGCATCTCACGCAATCAAGGACCCACACTAAAAAAAAAAAAATGGAATATGGAGCTTATACATGCTAAAATATGTCTACATTTTTTTGTCACCTGCATGTGTGGTAAAAAGGTGACAAAAGTATAAGTATATTTTGGTTCATTTATTGTGAGAGGGTGATAAAGGTCTAAATTTTAGTATGTGCAAATAGTAAAGTTACAAAAAAAAATTAGGTTTGAGTATGGTTTGGGTCCTCTAAAATTTTTTGAAGATTTGATTTAGGTCTCTAAAAATATTTTTTTTGGGTTTTGGCCCAAATATGTTATAAATATTTGATTTTAATCCCTACCATATTATTATAAATGATTTGGTTTTAGTCATTGTTATTAGTGAGATTTTATTAACGACTAATATGACTAATAAAGTGTTACATCAATTATGTCATGTGAGCAAAATAAAAATATCTAACCTATAATTGTGCCCAAACCCAACCCATAACTCGTTCTTTGACCCGAATTGGAGTCGTGTGTGGATCATGATTTGAAGAAAAATTCGGGTCAAACAGCAAGTTATGGGTCAATTTATGTCTAATTATGAGTTGATTTAATTTATTTTGTTCACATAACACTATTAATAAGACAATCTATTAACAACGTCGATAGTTAATAGAGCTCCGCCAATGGTAAGGACTAAACCCAAATATTTTTAATATGTTTGAATCAAAAGAATAAAACAAAAAATTTAACAACCTAAACTAAATCTCCAAAACTTGTTAGACCTAAACATATTTAAATAAAAAAAAAATTATCTTCTAGTACATGTAGTGTGATTCTTTTTAAAGTACCAACTTTACTGTTTTTCTTTTCTTTTCTTTTCCCAATCAATCCTCTATTAGATATAGCTTTCCAAGGACACTGTAAGAGCAAAATAGGTGTTTGATTCTGATCACATTGCTAAGATATTTTACAGAAATATGCTACAATCTATTATATGATATTGAATACAAGGACTGATTTTCCTTCTCATTCAAAGAACATTGATTGATCAAGTGTTTTATAGTTCAATTTACAAGTTTTATAACTAAAAGAAAAAATAGGGAAATCGAAGTATCAAAGAAATCATGATCTCTACAAATGGATTCACTGAAAATATGAAATTAATTAAAATACAAAACAAAAATACTGAGCAACTTCATGTACCTCTGGCTTTATTCATCAATGTCAAAGTTGCAGCAGCAGCAGAACTATTATGGAAGTGGCTCTCTTCTGATGAACTTGTTATTTGTTAGCTTATTATCCTTCCTAGACCACTGCCAGATCTTGGAAACAGAAAAGCTCTCACCTTTCCTTGCAATGTTGCTGATCTTCTTTCCCTCAACAGCATCCCCAATATCAGTGGAAGAAGAACAATTCCCATTTGTTGCGCCTATCATTCTTCCTCCCTTCAATTGTTGCCTCATACTTCCACTACCTCTACTTGGACACAGAGCAACCCTCAAATCAGAATCAGCAACAACATACTGATAAGACCCCATTGAATAGCACCTTCTCACATCAAAATCACCATTACTGCAACTCCTACTACTCTCTCCTTCACCTCTTTCCAGTCCATCAACATTATTAGAGCTTCTAAACTTTCCAAGCCTAACAGAAAACACCCTTTTCCCACACATTATGTGATTCTCTTGAGGCTTATTAGTAGAAGCAGAAGAACCAACATCTTCCTCAAATTGACCCTCAAATCCAAAAAATGGTGTCTCAAAAGAAAACCCTTGTGCATAAAGTGACCCTCTACATAAGGGGCAAGTTGAATTTGACAGCAGCCATGTGTCAATGCAGTTAATGTGGAAAGCATGGTTGCAATTTGGAAGCAACCTAAGCTTGTCCTGTTCCAAGAACTCACATAAGCAAACAGCACAATCAAATGGCTCTTTTAGACCAATTATGTCCTTGTAGAGGAACACAGGGAGTGCATCTATGAAGGATTGGTCAAGGCCTGAGTCATGGAGGTGGAAGAGCTGCTGCAGCTGCCTCTGGTGGTAGTAAGCATAGGATGATGATTCAGAAGTGTCTTGTTGGTACCTATTGGATTGAGAGAGTGAAGTTGAAGAAGAGGAGGATCTGTGCCTTGTGAGGAACCTAACAAGCAAGTGAAGGAGGCCTAAGATGAAGAACACTACAGCTAATATGACTATGATGAAGAGAATTGCAGGGCTTATTCTGTTCCCAAATGAAGATGATGATGATGATGAAGAAGAAGAATATGGAGAAGAAATTGGAGGGTTTGTAGCAGCAACATCGCTCTGGTGGATTTGAGAGTGAAGAAGCATGTACATTTTTAGAATATGGCATTAGAAAAATTATGCAAATTTTGTCTGAAGTGACAAGTTTTGAGCTTGCAAGCAGAGAGTGAGTGTGTGTCAATTATGTGGTGCTTTTGAACAAAGTTATCATCTTTGCTTGTTTTGGGAATAAACCCAAATCACAACATCGTGGAACAAAAAAGAGAGAAAAAAGCAGTATGCAAATTACAAAGGGAAAGTGGAGGGACCAAACAACAAAGTAGAGAAAGAGAGAGAGAAAAAGAAAGAAACCAACTTGACTCTCAAGGATTTTTCTTCTGTTGGGTCTTTGAAGACCATGATGACTGTGGCAACATCATCATGGAAGGAAACATGCTTGAGAAAAATGTCAACGTTAGCAGTTGACCTACCCTACCCTTGTTGAAAAACTTGTAAGTGGACCTCAGAAGTTACCTGGTTAGTTCCCTCTTTCTCTCTTTTTCTTTTTCTTTTACTTACAGGGTTCTTCTACACTTCCACTTCTGCATGAAAAGAGGAAACCCTAATGACGATGATGATGATGATGATAATAACAATTAATAAGTGGTGTGTGTGCAGTGTGCATCTCTAAGTTTGTGTTGCTCCAATTCCAATACAATTCTAGCCAAGTGAAAACACTACAAAGCATAGACCAAAACCAAAGGAGGCAAAAGGTGTTGGCAGAATTGTCAATTTCGTCTTATGTGACAAGTTGATGGACACTAACCTTAAACACTTGTCCCAAATTTTGATGAGTTTCATGGATTGCCCTTGCGTACTATTGGTCAAAATATGTAGTTGATCTTAATGGAACTCTACTCGCCAGGCCTTAAGTTGAGTTAGGGCATTGAGTTGAGCCCAAACGTGGAAGGCCCTCTACTCATGGACTAAGGTTGACTAATAAGCCCAATGATCATAAGGGCAACCATAAGTTGTAATAGTTTAGTTGTATGGGGCTTTCGCGCCTCATGAAATCTGAAAAAAGGTGTCATTGACCCAAAAAAAGAAAAGAAAGAGAAAGTAGAAATGGAGCCCAAAATATATTGCTACTTCTAGTGGCAAATACTTGATACTTTTGGTAAAAAAAAATAGAAGAGGAAAAAGTTTTCCTCCCATGTATAATCCAATTAACCATAAGTCTATTGTTGACTTGTATGTCAATCAATATAAAACAAAGGAAAATGAGATGCGTTGGACATCTTCACCTAGCTTTTTTTTTTAATTTACAAGCACAAGTGTACCTTAGACAAACTCACATGGGATTGGAGTTTATGTGTGGCTAGTACTGAACGTGGATGCACTGAAGCATACTATGGTGCTGTTGGATCTAGTTGATGCCAACAAAATTTATGTTTATGGGCTTGCTGAAGATGTGGAAGTCGTGATAGGTCGAACTTTCCCTATCAACTTCTATATCCTCGACATTATGCATAAGGGAGAATACTTCGTCATATTGGGTAAGCCTTTTATGGCTCCCGACGGGAAAGTTTTGGACTTCAAAAGAGGACTGATAGTCTTAGATGAAGACGCGGAGGAGATTCCATACTCATTCCAACCCCCGCCTCTAAGCATTGAAGAGAAATAATGAGAGGATCTTGAGCACAATGAGGATCCCTCTTATGAAGAATCAATCCCAACATACTCTCCTTCACTGAGCCCTTGCACAACCACCTACTCTCCACCGCATGACCAGTGCGTAGACTCACAATCATCGGTGTGGGTGTTTCCCCCACACTTGCATCCCTTTGCACCGGAGAGCTTGTCGAATTATCTTGATAAACACATCAAAGAGGAAAAAAAATCCTCGGAGATGGATGAGAAGTTGGATTATCTAGCCCAATTTGAAGGATACAAAAAGACTTTTCATGCCCCTTAGAAAAGAAGCAAAAAGGCCAAAAGTGGAATATAGAGAGACAAGATTATTGTGAAGAAGCCGTTTGATCTGGCTTATGAAGATGTGGTACAAGGTTTAGGACTTTTGGGGCTTGTGCCACAAGTTGCTCACTATGCTCGCAAGGCTAAGAGAGGTGTGAATTGTTCATTCAACTCATCGTGAGGATGATCAGAAGCTAGCGCGTCCAACTTAGGGACGTTAAAGCAAAGTGCTGGATATGAGACAACCCAACGAGTTCTATCTTTCTAACTCTTGTTCTTTTAATTTTTGCATTTTTATTTTTTTTAGTTAATGCATATGTTAATTTTTTTTTATTTTCATGCATATTTGGTGCAATGGTTAGGAATAAAGAGTCATAGGAGAAGTCGTGGTAAAGTGAGAAAAGAAAAAAAAGGCAGAAATAAAAATTTTTATACCCCAGGGAGTGTTGGAGCGCTGCATCGGGCATAGAGCCCACAATTTGAGACTCTCTCAGTTTACATATTGGCTCGAGCGACACTTAATGCTTGCTCGAGCAGTCGCTGTTGGGAGACACCGAAACATGATTTCAAAAAAACTCAAATCCGCACCTTTTCCCTCATTCTCTTCTTCTTCCTCACACTTCCTCACTCACACCACCATTATCTTCCACTCCAAACCTCCATAACCACCACACATTCATCATCAAACTACACACCTTCACTTTTCATTCATATTCATCATCATCACTATCTCATCTCTATTATTCAGTGACTTCACTTACTTAAGAAGGGGGGTGAATTGAGTAACAAATAAAAAATTTGTTTAAAATCTTTTATAAATATCACACACTAATTTTCACAAAAGATATAGCAACAACACTTTAATTTTAATAAAAAGTAATTAAATTCAATTTCTTGAATTAATTTATTTCAAATTAGAACAACGAAAGATAAATAACAAGCATTGTGTTTAAAATAAATCGCACACCAACGATTGAATATATACCAAGGTATATAAACACACAATTGTTAATGTTTAAAGGCTTGAACAATTTATATTCAAAAAACCCCCAAATAAACTATTCTTTGCCAATGATTNATATATCAATGTATATAAACACACAATTGTTAACGTTATAACACTAAGAACAATGTAAAACCCAAAAACCTTTTTGAAAAACAAAACACAAATAAACTATTTGGTTAGAACGCTTGAACGGTAAATAAGAGAGAAGGAAAGAAAAGAGAGATAAAAGCAATTTATATTGGTTCGATCAACCACTTATCTACGTTCAATGCCTACGCAAACTTAGGATTTTTTCACTATATAACAAGTTTTCGCAAGTACTCGTGAACCTTTACAATACGCACAATCCTTACACTCTCACGGTTTCCCCAACCTAGCTAGTGTTTGGATTAGCCCAATGATTCCTCACCTTAAGAGATTTTTCTAGAGCTCTCTTCCTAAAAATATGAAAGGATGGCGCCTTTCTCCACTAAAGGTTTTAACCAAATGAGATTAAAAATGACAAAGCAACTTTTCTCAAAAATGAAAAGCTCTAAGGTATTTTTGTTGAATCTCTCCCAAAGAGCATATATACAAATGAAGCTTTCTTCCAAAGAGGTAATTCTTAAAAACCTTTCTCAATAATATGAAAGATTTCAAGAACTTTTCTCTAATAAGATTACTCTCTGAAAGAGCGGATATAAAAATTAAGTTTGGAAGATTTTCTCTTTAATCAACAACTTTTCTCAACAATTTGAAATGTTTCAAGAATCTTTCGCCAATAAAATTGCTCTCTCAATAAGGTAGATGAAAAATACGAAGTCTTTGATCTCTCAATGATACCTCCAAATGAACCTTGAGCAAGAGTATGAATGTGAAGATGAGAGCATCAGAAATATAAACTTCACAAGTGATTTTTGGTTCAACCAATCCTTATTTTCACGTAGAATGAGGCTATATATAGAGTCTTGGAAGTATATGGCCATTAGGGCAAAGAATCAACCAAATCTAATCAAAATCTGATGATTTTCGCATTTCATGATACTCATGAATCGATTGATTACATTAGTGAATCAATTTATAATTCAAAATTTGAATTTTGAACTTCCTGGCGCACATTGAATCGATTCATTAAGTCATTAAATCGATTTAGTCTTTCAGTTTTGCAACATTAATTTTAAACAGCCATAACTTCTTCGTTTCTCGTCCATTTTAGGCAAATGACCAGGCATTGGAAAGTCCTTTGAGTCTACTTTCATATGACACTAGTTTAAACTTGAAATTCTAAGTATGCTTAAATATATGTCCAAAATAACCTTGATGGTTCATTGATAACTCTCCATCGCGAGTTATTTCTATACCTTTTTCCTAAGTGGTTTTAGTATTTTTAGTTTATTTTATTAGTCTTGTTTATAATTTATTTAGGTAATTTCATATTTTGTTTCTTTTATTAGATCTTGTTATTTTTATCTTGTTTTTGGTAGAGTTTAGTTATTTTCAAGTAAATAAATCAAAGGGGATATTTAAGATTTGAAAGTGAATATTTGACTATTTGAAGAAAGTAGAAGATAAGACTTTAAGAGAAGATTTGATCAGGATTTGAATTTGAAAGGAGATTGGATTAGATTTGAAGGAAATCAAATGCTGAATGGTTTTCATGTTGACTTTGTCACCAATTTTTCATCCTGATAGAGGACGAATTTTGACTTGGCTCCAACTAAAAAGTTATAGATCTCTTTCTTAGCTTTAATTAAAGACTTAGATCACCTCAATTGGACGTCAATAGCAAAAGTTATGATGCATTTACTGCTGCGGTATAATTTAATCAAAAAACATGTGTGAATAGTGACCAAAATGTAGAATTTAGTTTTTTCTACTCAATTTGGGTCCATTATCTATAAATAGAATATCTATGAGTACTAAAAATGAATGAAGACCACCAAAATTCATAAATTAGAGAAGGGGGTAACCTCGAGAGAGCTCCACCATTTCTCCATGGAGTCCTTATTTTTTGCTTTAGCTTTCTTTTCTTCATCTTCCATTATGAACTAAGTCTCTGCTAGGGCATCAATGTAACTATTTCTTTGATGATGTTATCATAAAACCTCTTTGTTGTTTGGTTTTTCTATTGATGTTGATTAAAATTCTACTCCCTATTTTAGGCTATACAACACAATTCCTTATTACATTACATTGAGGAATTTCAATTGCCTTTGCTATGCCTCTACATTATCCTCAAACAGATATGAATTCAATCCCAGGGCAGATGCATATGTGTTCCTTGGTTATCCTCAGGGCTATAAAGCATATATACTTTATAATCTTGCCAAAAGGTTATTCCTCATTTCTAGAGATGTTGTTTTCCATGAGGCTCTATTTCCTTATTTTAATGCTCAGCCTAACTCCACCACAACAGATATTTTTCCTTTAAAAATCATTCCCAACCCAGCATTGTTACATGTTGAGTCAATCCCCCCCCCCTTGCCACCTCAACTTGATCCTGCTCCAGTTTTAGATACAACTCCTCAAACTGCTCCACAAATAGATGATCCCCCTCCACCACCTCTCAGGAAATCAACTAGATCCACTAGGCCACCAACATACCTTGATGAATATGCTTGCAATGTGGTGTATCCCATAACCAACTATCTTTTGTATGCTAAGCTTACACCTACATATGTAGCATATGTGAAAAATATTACTATTGTTTTTGAACCTAAATTCTATAACCAAACTATGAAATTTCCTAAATGGAGATTGGCTATGAATGAGGAGTTGGATGCTATGGAGTCAAATCACACTTGGTCTATCACGTTAATTCCTATTGGCAAGTCTCCAATTGGATATAGGTGGGTTTATAAGGTTAAATGTAACGCTGATGGATTAGTTGCAAGGCACAAGGCAAGGCTTGTTGCTCAATGCTTCACACAGCAGGTAAGGGTAGACTACACGGAGACCTTTTCTCCAGTAGTCAAGTTAACCACTGTTTGGGTGCTTCTATCAGTGGCTACTGCCAGAAATTGGTATCTTTTCCAATTAGATGTTAATAAATCATTTCTTAATGGTGACCTCAATAAGGAGGTTTATATGTCATTTCCATATGGTTATTCTGCTCCCAAGTCTAACATTGAGGGGGAGAAACTTGTTTGTAGACTCAACAAGTCCATTCATGGCCTCAAACAAGCTTCTAAACAATGGTTCAATAAGTTTTCTGATGCATTATTGCCAATTGGTTTTGTTCAAACCACGATTGATTATTCTCTTTTCATAAGAAGCTTTGGAAATTTAGTGGTGGTTATTCTATTCTATGTGGATGATATCATCCTTATTGGACCATCTATCGCCATGTTAAATGAAGTGAAGGTAGCTCTTCAAACACATTTTCAAACTTAATGATCTTAGAAATTTGAAGTATTTCTTGGGTTTGGAAATAGCTCGGACACCTAAAGGATTTTCATTTAATTAGAGAATGTATACCTTATCATTGTCAAATGAACACAACTTTTTTAGGAAGCAAATCTGCCAAACTCCTTATGGAGGCTAATCTCAAGTTGAGTTTAGAAAATGGTGAACCATTAGAAGTCATCACATCTTATAGGAGGTTGGTGGGTGTGCTATCCTATCCAAATTTTCAGGCATGACATCACCTTAATAGTAAACCAGCTTAGTCGGTTTGTGTTACAACCTAGGACTGGTCACCTTGATGTTGCACACAACCTACTTCAATTTCTCAAAGGAACACTTGGAATAGGTTTATTCTTCCCTAGTAGCAATAGTCTTCTCTGCCTTCATTGATAAATATTGGGGAAATTGTCCTGACGCCAGGAAATCTATTTCTGGCTTCTGCATATTCCTAAAAGAATCTTTAGTTTTATGGAAGTGCAAGAAAAAAAAAACCATAACTCGATCATCAATTGAACCAAAATATAGAGCTATGGCAAATGCAGTTAGTGAGGTCCTTTGGTTAGTCCAATTGCCGAAAGACTTCATGGAATCATTCCTCGGGTAATCAAACATAAATTAAGGGTTCATTGTGAACATTCTTATGGTTATTTAAAAATGTTTAAGGTGATACATGACTCAGTTGTATATATTTAGAGAGATCACAATTGTTAAACTCTTGAATTAACTCTTAAACTCTTAAAATAACATTTAATTAAAGATCAAAACCAGACCAACCACCATAAAAATATGAGAGAAAACCATACCTCCAACAAAGTTACAAGACTTCAATGTGAAAATCTACGTACAATCATACATAAACCAGAAAAATCAAAGCTTTATACAAATTTATGAGATTAGCTAAAAGGAAAAAAAATGGGAAATTTCAAAAACCCATAAAAAAAAGAGCCAAATCCCAAGGTGCAAATCGCAGAACCACCATTGAAGAGGTACAAAATGCGGAGAGGGAAGAGAGTCGTAGTACGTGGTTGTTGTTGTGACGCCGTTGTACGTCTCCGTTGCTACTGCAGATTGGGGTTCTAAATATCTGGGTTTGCATTGCGGTACATCGTCGTCTGAAATTTCCCGTTGGTCATCGTCAGCAAGTCTTCGAGCATGCCCCAAAGACCAAGTACTTTAGAGTGGAAAGAGGAAGAAAGAAGGCATGAGCATGGCCATCGTTCATGACAAAGGGGTAAGGGCTAAGAAAAGCGCAGGAGAGAGGAGAGGCCACGACAGTCAGTAATAGAAGTGGCGATGAACCTAAGAAGAAGGAGAAGCAGAGGAAGAGGGTAGAGGTGGGGAAGGGAACATCGAAAGGAAAAATAATAGGCGACCAACAATAAAATCCAACCATTGATTTATAATAATAATAATAATAAATTATGACAATCTAATGGTTTACATATTGTAGGATTATGGTACACTTTTATTTTACACCCCCATGTGAGGAGCATTTTAGCAAACACCCACAAAGAATACTCTTAATGAGAACTTTCAAATGAAAGATATTAACATTTTAACTTATGTTATTTTGATTTATAACATTATGAAGTTTTGATATATATGTTACTTTATATGCGATTTTAATTTCTTTTCATGTTTTATGACCCTCGTGTTTCCTACCTTATGTTGGAAATAAAAATTTGACTTATATTTTGTTTTATTATATATTTATTATTATTATTATTAAAATAAATAAATTCTTACAAGTTTACGAGTCGATCAATTTATGATACGAGTTTACCTACGTCTCACAAATTTAGATAAATTTGTGAGTTTCACAACCTTAAGAGAAAAAGCGCATGGTGTCCCTAGAAAGTAGAAACACCAAAGAATTTACCAAAATCAAATAGAACAACAACAAAGTACATAAAAATGAAAGGGGAGAATGAAAACAAAAAAAAGGAGAAATGCTTGAGTCTCCTAAATATTAAATGATCTAATTATTTTCATAACAATTCTTATGTTTAACACTTGACAATTCTATCGTATTTTTTTTCCTATTTCCCCTTCAAAACTATCAAGTGTCTTGTCAAGTGTCTTCATGAGGTTGTTAGAAGAATAATTAAGTTAAATAGTTAGGAAACTCAAATATTTCTCACACTATAATAAAAATGCGAATTAGAGACAAAATTTAGTGAAGAAAAATTTTCTCGCTAATCCCTCGCTAATAGCAAACAAAATGTAGATCCATGGCAAAAAAAAAAATTAAAAAATGAGGGGCAAAAAGTTCAGTGAACAATTAGCGAGGGCATGATCCTTCGTAACATATATTTCATAGCTAAAACGTTTAACAAGAGACAATTATCTCGCTAATCCTTCGCAAATGGTTAAAATACTTACAATAAGGGATAATTCATTCGCTAATCCCTCGTAAACTCTCAACATAATTTAGCGAGAGAATTTCTCCCACTAATCCATCACAAATCTCTTCAATGAAACCCTCTCCCTTTTAGCGAGGAATTAATCCATTGTTGATCCATCGCTAAACTTTTAACATTTTAATTTTCTTATTAATCAGGGATTGTTCTCTCACAAATCTCTCATAACCTGTCAACATAATTTAGCGATAAAATATGTCATCTCTCTTCCCTCGCAAAATGCTCAATCTAAACTAAATCCTTCACATTCCTTTTAGTGAGGGATGCTTCCATTGTTGATCTATCACTAAATTTTTAACATTTCACTTTTCTATTTAGCGAGAGAATATGTCATTGTTAATCCCTCACGAATTTCTTCTAATACTAAATCATTCACTCCCCTTTTAACGATGGATAAATCTCTAGTTGATCTCTCACCAAACTTTTAACATTTCACTTTTTCTGTTTAGCGATGGATTGTTCTTTCACTAATCCTTCACGACTCTCTTCCACTATAAACTAAATCGTTTCACTTTTAGTGAGGGATAAATCTCTCAAACATTCCTTGATAAATGTCAAGGTTAATTAGAAAACTGAGCTGGACATCAAATGAGTCAAGACGTTGGTTTAAAGGTTCATTGGTTCAATTGTTTTAACTGAGTTCAACGAGAGTGTAATAAAATATGTATATTTTATATAAATATACATACATATAATTAATATATGCTATGAAGAAAATAAAAAATTATTATATATTTGTATACTTATCATTGATTAATCCTTGGTTTGGTAACGTATGTTTCTAAAAGTTGTTGAGCTCTTTGAGTTCTTTAAAAGTTTTTCTTGAAAAACTATGTTTGTATTATTTGATAAAATAATGTAAAAGCAACTCTCAAAATATAAAATCATGAGAATAGTGTTTGGTAAATATACGATTATGTTACTCTTAAAATATAAAATGATTATAATGAACATCAATAATAAAATAAATAATTGATCTATGTGAAAATATCCTAAGCATGTCTCTTGATTACTTAGATGTAATGTAATGGATGAATTGCATAAGATTAGACGATATTTTTTTATTAATAATGTTTGATAAATCAATTTCCTTTTCTTCTTATCAATTTTTGTTGTTTAAAAGTATGTTTTTACTTGTTAGTATTCCATCTTTTCTCAATCTATTATCTACATTTGTGTATACATAATTTTATATCAAAATCTCTAAAATTTGAAGAATTGGCAAAAGCAATGACCAAAAATATAAAAATGTAAACAAGACAATCTTTTTGAGTTGTAAGTGCTACTCTCTTAGTCTCACCTTGGTTAAAATAAAAAGTGGAAGGCAAACATTTTCTTATAAAATGAAAAGAGTTGCATCAAGGTAAGATAAACTTTTTCTGTTGCAAGTGTTACTCTCTTAGTCCCACATTGGTTAAAATAAAAAGTGGAAGACAAACTTTTGTTATATTAAATCAAGATTTGGAACCAAATCTTGTTTTGGGCCCGCAAAACATAAATATTTTTGTTTATTTGTTTAATTAATTAATTTTTTATTAGTTAATTAATAATTAATTTATAAAAGAAGTTAAAAATTTGTAAAAAGAAATTAATTTATTAATTGAATTTTGTAGCGAAGAACTAGTGATGGATTAACGGCAAAATTTCTTTTGCCATTTTTCATACTTGTGTCAGATAAGCTACAAATCAGCGATGAATTTGCGATGAATCGTGTGAAGAATCTTCTAAGGCTTAGCTATGATACAATTTCTCGCAAATCTACGACAATTTAAGAAACTATTTCTATTATAAAATAGCTATGGACCAGCGACAGAATAACAACCAATAGCTCTGTTACTAAAATAAATTAGTTACAGATTAGCGACCAAATTGTTGTCCAAGCTAATCAGTGACTTTAGAATAGCGACGACCAAATTGGCCGTTAATCCGTCGTTAATCCCTCACTAATTCATTTAGTGAGAGATTAGTGACACATTAGCGATCAATTCTATAGTCGCTAATCTGTAAAATTCTTGTAATGTCAAAAACTTTATATATTAACACGTTCCCTTACTAAGAACTCTTTTGACTTGAAGCGTGAATAATATTTAGAAAAATGGAGGCGATAATAAGAATCAAACTCTAAATCACTCATATAATTAAGTTCTGATACTGTTAAAAATGATCTCTCCCAAAAATTTAAGTCATTGAATAAAATTAAATTATTTTATATTTAAAGTCCCTAGCTGTGATACAGTATAACCTTGGAGAAACTGTAACCAATGTTCTGCCTACGTTGTTCGTGCTTCTGATTAATATACAATATATGTTAAGGAAATAGATATATTGCCATTTGCCAACACAAAATAAACCCTCATAAAAATCTCCGACTAACAAACAATCTCTTAATACCTGAAAAATGTTTTTTTTTATTTTGATTTTATTGTAAAACATTATACTAACTCATACTCAGTCATTACTGGATGAGATTTCAATGAGTTTATATCTCAAAAAAACCTCATCTAATAATAAATGAATATGTATCAACAAAGTATTCCATACTAAAATTAATACAAATAACATAATGCTTTTGTGTGTGTGGGGGGGGGGGGGGG
>QANU01076285.1:658353-694450 GCA_003254905.1 Nissolia schottii | reverse complement strand
ATATATATATATATATATATATATATATATATATATATTGATTGGTGGAAGGCAAAAGCCCAAAAGCAACAAAGAAAAATTAGAACCCTCTATGCCAAGCGACCTATTTTAAATCATCCCAAAGAAAGAGGTGAATAGAAGCAAGAGACTCATCGAACTAGATAACATCAAAGGATGAAAGCTCATTGCTCAAGTTGGCCAAACTATCAGCAACTTTTTTGGCTTCTCGATAGATATGTTGGAGACAGGCGGCCTCCCAATCACGCGACATCAAGGATCAAATGCTATTCACCAAGGGAAAGGCAGGATGCAAGCGGCTGAAGCAAGAATGAATTAACAGGATAGCACACCGCGAGTCACAATCAAAACAAATTCGACGAAACCCAAAACGCCAAGCAACAGAGAAAACATGAATAATCCCCAATTATATATTTGATATGACATATAAAAAGATGAAAACTATGCAATTCTTTTATTTCATTTAATGGTTATGAGATAAACTTATAATTTATTTTTGAGATATTATTAGTAACTAATTTGTGTCTAATGAGTGGAAAGAGTTTTACGTGACAATGCAATATATAGCAATGTAAAAATCCTTTTACACGGTCAATAAATACATACTAATCTCCATCTATTTATGTCCATGTCAAAAGTAATTTTACACACAAGTTTGATGAAAGTCAAAAGACTTGATCAAAATAGATATTTTATTAGATTAAAATTTGACGATGTATTTTCAAACTTATTATAAAACAAACGTTTAACATTTTTTTTTATACATAAAGAGTATTTTACTTAATCAGAATTATTGCATAATCAAGACTAAATGAAATAAAATTATACAATTATACGTAAGATATCAAATGTTAAATATTATAAAAAAATGCTATACAATATACAAAAAATATTGATTTTTCTTTTGACACTCAAACTTAAGAAGGTATCGATACCTCATTATATTTGAACAATTGCGATTTCACAAATTTAAAATAATAAATAATTTAAATTAATGGAAGACATAATAAAATTTTAAATATTGTAGTATCAATATCGTAATCTCCAATAATATTATACTCAATTTAATGAAAGATGGACATTTATACTTGTAGGACTGGCCATGTGAGCCGAGCTGGGCTGTTGTGGCTTCTCTCGGCTTTTTGTTTTGATCGGATGACGGCTCGCACGCATGGTTTCGTTGTCGTTTTGTGTTGGTGGGCCCGGCCTATTTCTCGCTCCCGCGGCCCACACACGTGACTGACAGCTCTCCCACACGCTCACGCCCACCAATATTACTGTTTCAAGCGCGTCTCCTACTAGTCCTCCAATTTTCCTTCCATTGTTTCTAATTCTTTTCACCTTCAATGACAAATATTTTAATTTTATTAAATTATTCCGGTATCCCATCAAATTTAAAAGTAGTAGTACCTTATAGCTATTTATGGCTAATAATTAGTTACGTGTTTCATTTATTCTAAATGCTTTTTATTTTAAACCTGAAAGTAAATTATAACCGTTAAACTATAAAGAGATATTAATACTCTTGTAAAAACATGGGTACCAAAAAAAGAAAGATCTTGATTGGCACTTCGTGTCTATTAAGTGGGGACCATGGAGGAAATGACAGTGTGACTATTATAAACAGTGAGGATGTGATCATGACAATTGCATTTTATTTTTAAAAAAATGTATAATTTTATAAATATAAGGTGCATTTGTTTTAACTTTTAAAAAAAGTAATTAAAAATTTGATTTTTGATATAAAGCTCAAAAAGTTGAAAATAAATTTTTCTAAGAAACTATTGTGTTTAGCTTCTCTAAACAAGCTAAAATTGATTTTTTTTAAGATTTAATTATTTTTAAAAATTTATGTAAATATACAAAATTTATTATTTTAAAAAATGATTATATTGACAAGTAATCTGAAAAAATATACTCATAATTTTGGAACTCAAAAGTTATTAAATTAAATTTTTAGAGATTAGAAAAGCAATTATTTTTTTATTCACTCTATTAGTATAAAAGTATAGATGATTATTATTATTATTATTATTATTATTATTATTATTATTATTTTACTTCATTTTGTTTTTTTTTTTTGTGTTATTGAGTAGTTTGACTTGGTAGTTTTTTTATTTATTTGGGTTTAGGTTAGAGATCTTTTAAGAATGATTTTTTACATTTTTAACCTCACACGAGAATAGTAATTAAAGGTCATTGCTCGCACCACCTTAATTAATTTTATGTTGACGTTTGACTTGTTAATTCATTATTATAATAAAAATGTTTAGGATAACTTTAGCCCCTCAACATAAAATTTTCAAGGATCGCAGCACCATCCCCTGAACATAAATTTTTCAAGATAATTTTTTTTAAACAAATATGATAATAAATTATTAAATGATAAGATAAAAGACTTTCTACACAGATTAATAATTAAACCCTTGTTGTATAATACATGCACTGGTATTGACTATTGTTTTAATTTCTACAACTGATTGTTTTTAAAATATGATAAAATTGGGTACAAGATTTAGAAAAACTGAAAAAGTATTATAGAATACTAATAGAACCTATATTTTAAATATAAGCAAATACGTACACACGGATCCAAGTTTCTTTCATTATCTTGATTAGTTCTGTTATATGGTTATTAACTACCAATCTTTGGATCCCACAGAGGAAACTTAACACATGCGGGGTCACATGCATGGTTTGTATTCGTAGCTATGAAAGGTGAGGTCCAACCAGGTTCCAGGACAGAAGTGAGCTTAGCTGCACCCACCATGGATGATGTGATCGAAATCTTTGCAGCTATGGCCCACTTGATCGAATTTGGGAAAGGTTTTTACCTTTTTTTATATTATTAGTGGTTGAGAATAAACTAATATATTATTATATTTTATTTTATTTTATTTTAAATTAATTTAAGTTTATCTGTTAAGATATTAATCTATTTTATCTGTTAAGTTTATTTTTATGTTATTTTAAGCCTATAAATAAATGTATTATTTTTATATTTTATGAGTACATTCAAAAATACAATACATAATGTAATCCTTATTTTCTTTATTTTTATCTTGTTTAGTGTTCCTCAATCTCCCTTCACTCACAATGTTGTTTAACATGATAACAGAGTCATAATACCCACCTTGAATCTCTTTTATGACTTCCTTCCGTTACCCAGAGCTTAGGCTCTCTTTGTTTCCACTCTGTTCACCATATATATCTCTACACTGTCATCTTTGATTCATAAACTTCTCGACCTTCGTTTGATACAAAGCCATTGTTGCCTTTAATTGGTTCCGCGCAGCCACTGTTGCCTTTCACTGGTTCTGCCCAGCCACCGTTGCCTTTGGTTGGTTTCGCACAACCACTGTTGCCTTCGGCTGGTTCCGCATAGCCACTGTTGCCTTCAGCTGGTTCTGCATAGTCAATGTTGCCTTTAACTGGTTCCGCACAGCCACTGTTGCCTTCAGCTGGTTCCACGCAGCCACTGTTGCCTTCAGTTGGTTCTGCCCCCTTTAACCGTTGCCTTCAGCTAGTTCTGTCCCCTTTAACTGGTTTCGTCCAGCCACCATTGACTTCAACTTCAGCTGGTTCCGCCTAGTCACCGTTGCCTTCGTTGCTTTCGCCCAGCCACATATTGTCACCTTCGTTGGTTCTGTACAACCATCTAGCCACATATCATTGCCTTCACCCAACCGTAGATCGTTGCTTTGCCTAACTCATACTCTCATTGTTGTCCATGCTTCGGTGCAGACTCTCGTTGATGTTCCTACTTTCATGCAAACACCATTGTCGTTTTGTAATAAGCTTAAAGTTCAATGAGCTTTAGCTTGAGAGAGGGTGTTGAGAATAAATGAAGTTATTATTATATCTTATTTTATCTTAAATTAATTTAGATTTGTCTACTAGGATATTTATCTATTTTATCTATTAAGATACCTATCTTATCTATTAAATTTATCTTTATGTTATTTTCAGTTTATAAATAGGCATATCATCTTTGTAATTTATGAGCACATTCAGAAATACAATACAAAATGTCATCCTTATTTTCTTAATTTCTCTCTTGTCTAGCGTGTCTCAATCCCCTTTACCCACAATGTTTAACGCCAGGAATGTTATTTGTACATCAAGATCAGTAGTTTTGCTCCTCTGCTGTCTAACGGTTTTGATCTTTGCGTCGTCTAATGGTTATTGTGTGCTGCATCATGGTTTCAATCCTTTCCTTTAGCAGACAGCCACACTGCCTCCTCACACTCTCATTGCCGCCCACAACCTATCACTATTGTTCCACCACAGCCAGCCTCAACCACGTAATCTACTGCTGCCCCCACCTCCTTTCTCTAGTTCGTTCAATTTTGATTTATGATTTCTGACAATTTATTGTTGATTGAAAGAACAATTATAAAAGAGGAAGGATTCGAAAGAAAGTGACGAAGGTGATAAAGCAAGTAACGAGGAACAAGAGCTCGATCATGAGATGCCAAACAAAGAGTGCTAGGTTGCTATCTAGCCTATTGAGTTATCAGTTGGTGAGTTTGAGAGGTTCAACAAAATTATCTATCTCTTTATCCATTATTTATTCTTCTTCCTCTAGTGATTTTCTTTAAAAGACGTGTCTATTTAGGACTTACTTCTATTGTTACGTTTTTGTAATGGTTATATTGAAATGAAAAGATCGGTTGTATATTGAGATCTTTGTAAAAAATTTTTATTTATTTTTAGACTAAAATAAGAGATTGCTTAGCAAGAGCTCACTAGCCAGCTAGCGGTCCCCTATTAATTGGAAGACTATGAAACTTTCAGGGTTCTCTAAAAGTTCATTACAACCAACAACAATTGCATGTGAGGGCTTATTATGAGTGAGTAGATGGGAGAATTACACATAAAACATATATAAATAACGCACATTGTGCACAACAACATCAAATGAAAATCAGTTTAGTATGCCTCAAAAACAGTTACTCAATACAAAGAAATAAACGTTATATAATGCAATATTAAATATATGAGTGTACAAGCACACAAAAATATTTGTGAGAGTTTGTTTATCTATTTTATAACAATATTAAACTCACGTGTGCACGGACACACAAGTTGTTGAGTGACTTTCATTGAAAATGTACTAATAGCATTTTAAAATGAAAATATAGTTATAATTGCCCTACATGGAATGAGTTAGCTGATCTTCATCTTAGCAATCGAGCTTCGTTATTTTTGCTGTTGAGCAAGTGGGGTAAACCACACATGCTAAGCACTTAGAAAAAAAAAAAACTCACGTGAATTGTCGCTGAGACTATGTAGTTATGATCGTAAACTGCTCAAGTGAGTCCATTTACTCACACCCCACTTAATTATATTTACACCTAAGTAATAATTAAGACGGACGTGCTTTGATTTCTTTGTGTACGCTATAGCACTGCCAACAACTAGCAGCATCAATAATCTCCTTAATGTTTAGAAAAATGCTAGAGAGCAAAGAATTATTTGTAAGAATAATGGGACATGATCTTGATTTTTTAGATAAATAGATAAAAATTTTATCACTTCATTTCTTCTAATCACCCATAATTGGTGAAAGATATTATGAATGAATAGCACTTCTCTAATGTTCACATATTGTTAGTGTGAAATTCTGTTCTTATACTAATATGCAATATCTAATTCGGCATTGTTTTTTTTTTCCCAACAAAATAAGTGTTCAGGTAGAGTTAACAATGGGATGTGTGGATATAACAATAAATATAAAATTCAATATAAAATTGTTTCATTCGTTAACTTGTGATCTCTCTTTTTTTACTTCACTCACACATTTTTTCTTAAACATACTTTTTATTACAAATTTGATTAAATAAAGTTACACATTTTTATTGCTTCTGTTATAAATTATTATCATAAGTTACAAACTGAAGTTACCTTATTTTCTTCCACTTCATTTGCATGCATTCCCATAAAATGTACGTACCTGTTGGTTATAAACTTGATTAAACAAAGTTACAAACTTTTGTTGCTGTCATTACAAACTATTATCATGAGTGACAAACTTTATTTAATCTAATGTCACTCTCTCTATTTTGCTCCACTCACATCCATTTTCGTAAAATACATTTTTTGATTGAACGAGGTTACAAATTATTATCATTAGTTATAAACATAATTAAATGACGTAATCTGAATAAACAATCTCTCTTTTATGCTCCACTTGCACACAATCTCGTAAAAATGTACATTTTTTTACAAATTTGATTAAACAATGTTACAAATTTTTGCAGCTATCGTTACAAATCAAACTAGTGAGAGAGAAAGACTTGACGAAAATGAAAAAAATTTATATTAAATTTTATACTTAATGTAAAACTTACCCTCATTATATTTTTATATGGTAGCATTATGATGACCCGTATTTTTTTTATTTTTTTTTAGAAAATCATTTCCGTATCTAATTATATAGTCACTTCTTACCTCTGATCATATGGTGTCTTCGAAAATGTTAAAGAGTTGATATACAAATAATATTTTTTACTTTACAAGGAAATGAGATTGCAAAATAATGCACACGCTGTATTATTACAAAGCAACAACATTTTTAGGTTATGCTTTCAAAGTTTCACCCAAGTAAAATAGCTGGAGCACGAGTGGCCATATTTGACAACTAGCGTACGTGTTCACCGGAAAGGATTGCGAGGCTCATATCTGTCTACTGTGTGGTCTATTTTTAGCACGATATTGGGTAATCTTGGCGGAGTTCTAGGCATTGTCTCGCTCGTGGCAATCACATTAATTATCAAGTTCTTTAGTTTGATAGTAAACTTTTAAATTCATTATTGGAGTGATAAGCATCAATTAAATTTATTTTTAGATTATAAAAACAATCTTATTAATTTTTAAAGTTACAAAAAGTCAATCATGTTAGTCATTTGACATTGGTCAAATTCATCTCTAAAATGACTAATTTAATCTACTTTTGGTAATATCAGAGATTAATGTGATTATTTTCATAATTTAAGTAAGAATTTGATTGATGCTGACAACTTTATGGACAAATTTAAAAGTTTCCTTTAATTTGCCATTGATCAATTCCAATTGCAAAAGGGTGAACATAATTGTGCAATTCTACCGTATCACAATGGGAAATAAGTATTATCCATGGTTTGGGTCCTATTTATCAATTATTAGTGAAAAGTTTTTACATGCTCTGAATGCAAAATCTTTTTTTCTTTTTTATCATTAAATTTTTAACACATTCAATGTTACAACTTTGCTATTTGTATATAGCAAAATATGTTTATATTTTGTCACTCCTCTCACAACACATCATGAGACCTTACTTTTTACAAAGTGAGTTATAAATGTATCGTGAAATAAGTGATAATGTGCAGATATATTTTGGTATATGCAAGGAGCATTTTCCTTCAATGTTATGACATACAATGTTGGTCCACATTCACTACAACAAAAAAGTCATTATCACAAACCGTCATTAGTGTCAACTGGCGGCAGTTTTACATATCCGTTGCTAAAGGAGGGTTGCAATTCCTCCATTTTGGTGTAGTGATTGTTGATGTGTTAGAAATCTAATAGTACAAGGCAAGGAAAGTCTATACTCTCATAGCAAGCATGTAAGTATGTGCCATTGTTAGTACTTCTTAGTGCCTATTGTTAAAAACGCACGGTATTTGAAGATATGACTAAGATAATTTGCATAAAAATTAAGTTTAGACAACTTTCTCCAAAAACTAATTTTGGAGGTTAAGTTGAGACGGTTTTATTTATGATCGAGGGCCCTATGTACATATGTGTTGAATCAGCTTGTTGCATCGTGCAATGGATCCATATATACAACAGTGCATGTGGTTGCTAGCTCATTGATGATGATTATTCATTCATTCACGAAAATTGCTGGAAAAGTACTCAAAAGAGTATCAGAGAGAGTTCTAGTTATAATTGGCAATGCACTGACAAATAATAACTTGTAAGGTACAGTCAATTAATTGATCTTTCTGGTGCAGTGCAGCTAGGATTGCTTGTACTCGAAGATATTTTCTGGACCAGCATGCTGAATGTTGTGAAGTATCGACCTGGCTCATTAATCTGATGAAGAGAACACATGGAGGTTCAGGCGAAGATAATTTTGCCACACATTAAATTAGAGGCGAACATAAATTGCTGCCCACCTCTAGTAACTAACGCCACATACATACATACATACATATATACATACATACACACACATATATATATATAATATGAAATTCAAGATTTATCATAATATCATTGTATTTTCATTTATATCAAATAAACATTTTTCAATATTTTTTAAACTCCTTTTAAAATATATGGAGCATTTTAGATAATTTTTTGTGTTATTACTTATTAATTTTAATTTTCTAAGACTATATTATTATAAATTATGTAATATTTAAAATATTTTTTTTAGACACGCCCTGACACAGCCCGAAAACTTCTGAACATGTTCCCTAGCCCGAAAACTTCTGAACATGTTCCCTTTCTTTTCTTTTAGAATTTAAACATTGTAGCAGAAAGGTTAATGAATGTTTGTGGATCAATATGATGAATCTATCAATAACAACGGCCTAATGAGGAGTTTTCCACCATGAAGCAAACCATTTGGTCCAGTATAAACATTAATTACCACCTTAAATAGAAGTAAGGGTGTTATTCTGGCATGAACACAGTCAAATAATAATCAAGGGAGCAGTGAGACAATTCATCCAAACCTGTTATGCTAAATGAGATATTCAGGGACACAACTTAGAAAACTTCAGCACGTTGTTCAGCTGAATGGCAGAAAGGGTATGTTAGACTATACAAGAATAGTTTGATGTGAAAATGGATCCACACTTAATTGAATTTCTTGTCACGTGTTGTTAAGTGCGATCTCTCACAACACAATTAATTGATGAGGTAGACACTATAAATGGCATAAGTAGCAAAGAAATTAATGACGAAAGATCACATTTAACAACACATGATAAAAAATTTAATTAAAATAATTTATTCCCATTCGATGTAAGCCTGACTATTATACAAGTTCTCATTTCTATATCTTCAAATATCTATGGCAAATCCTATGTTAGTTAAGGTAATGTAGTAAAATTAGTTAAATGGAATGGGAAAACTGTTTCCCATTGAACAAAAATTAAAAGGAGGAAGGGGACAACGGGCGACGCTACATAGACACTACACGGGGAACCACACTTGAGAGCTAGCCAAGCATCATATAATAGTTGTTGGTATGAGTTTCAAAAAATGTTATGTGTACATCATTTTTGCACACTAATTTTATATTATATTTAATGTATATTTTCTCTCTTCTCTCTCCTATTCTCCATTATGCTCTTCTTCTTCTTCTTTTATTCTTTTCCCCCTCTATCCTCGCCCTACTTCCCTTCATTTTTTTTCTTTAATTTTCTCCATTTATCATGAATGACATATTTTTTCTTCATTTTTTTTTATTTTTTTCTTTATGTTTTATTCATTTATCACATATGTTATCTTGATATAAACTTTTCATTTTTTCTTTATGTTTTTCATCTTTTCTTGTCCATTTTTTATTATTTGTAAGACGTTATTTATCTCAGAGTTTTCATTTTCATTTTTGTTTCCGTCATATTTTTTGTTTTTCGATGTTCAAAAGTTTGTGTATACGAGCACCAAAGTTCACAAGACGTTATGTATCCCAGAGTTTTCGTTTTTGTCATATTTTTGGTTTTTACGTTTTCAAAAGTTTGTGTATTTTTGAAGAAAAGTTTGTGTATGCTAGCACCAAAATTTGCAAGACGTTATGGATCCCAAAGTTTTCATTTCTGTTTCCGTCATATTTTTTGTTTGTTTGGTGTTTAAAATTTTGTGTATTCTTGTTTAAAAATTTGTACATATAAGCACAAAAGTTCGCAAGACATTATAGATCCCAGAGTTTTTATTTTTGTTTCCATCATACAGAAGGTTTCTTCTTTTTCATTTTCTCTTTCATTTTCTTCTTATTTTTTATTTTTGCTTGTTAAAAAGTTTGTGTAGGTGTGCACGAAAGTTTTTGCATATGTTTCAAAATGTTTGTGTAGAATAAAGAGTGGGTTTACGCTCTTAGAGTATGAGTGAGGAGCAAAAGAGAGTGTAATAGTTACTATTTGCTATTTAATACACCGCGAATCCAATTTTATTTGGTTTGCGTATATGAAAAAGTTTGGTAGTCATGTAAAAAAAGTTTGTGCTAGTGGTAATACCCCTAAAATATATGGGTTTGGAGGTCAACAGTGAAGGTAGTGCGTACAAAATGTAGTATTCATTATAGTCTTGCTCGTACAAGAAGATTGTCTCAGCGTTCAGCCTCAGCGTAGGGTTTTTCCCAATTGTCGAATCTCTAAGCCATTCCTTCAACCTTGATATCATATATTCCTTAAAAAAAACTTCAAATCAAATCATGAAAAAATAAAAACAAATCAAAATTCAGCGAGATCTCTATTTGGCGAGAAAATGAAGAGGCGAGGGATCGAGGAGGACCTTGGCGTTAGAGCCGAAAAAGTAGAGGGCGTCGAGCTTGATAGTGCAAAGAGCTTAGAGCATCGATAATGCGATGAGGTTAGAGCGGTGGCAACACAATGTTCTCCAACTGGTGGCTGGGCTCAAAGCACTGGCAACACGAATAGCTCAAACAATGGCGTAAAGAGCTCAGATCAGAATGATACTGGAGGTGATGAGATAAAAAATTGAGTGGAGATTGTGATGAGATTGTGCATGGGAGTGTGTTCTATGAGATTGTATGAGGGGGTGTGTTGGGTGAGTAGCTGATGAAAGAGGAAATACTCATTTTGGTCACTGAAAGTGTAAGCCTTAGTCACTTTTGTCCTTGAAATTCAAAATCTGACTTTTTAATCCTTGAAATTGTAAGTTGCAGGTCAAATTATAAGCTATTCTCAAGGGACTTCCCCCTCCCCCCCCAAACAGCCAACACGAGGACCCCACCTCAACCTCCTAACCCTTGGCCACAAAAAAGGAGCTTTGGCCGACCCTCCCCGCCTCCAGTAGGGTCCCACCCGACACGCCCCCCAACTTGCACTCTCCGGCCAACCCTCATAGCCTCCAATAGGGTCCCACTTGGCACCCCTCAACTTGGCCTCTCTGAGCAGCCATCTCCCCTTAAACAACTCCAAAAAAAAGGAGCTCTCCTGAAACACCCTAGCTAACTGTTTACCCGTACGTAGTAAACAAAGCTCACTAGGTTGTTGTCTACTTGGTCGGAATACCTTAGTCCATAGTTATCTTTTGAAAGTAGTCATTGCTCATAAAATAAGGACCCGTTTTAAACTTGTACTTGTATCACATTAATAATAAAATAGAGCCATGCGTTTGGAATAAACAAATATAATAACAAAGCGGATAGCATAATGAGAAATAGAACATATAATATACACTCAGTGGGTCCACCATACAAAGTCATATCACTGTATACATAATATGTACATAGATCAAAACATCAAATACATAATCCAGCATATACAGCATCAAAACACAAGGACTACTGGAATGCTACTCAGTAAGCCCTTGGCAAAACATAACCATCTATCTATCTCCTAGCCGCTCATGGCTCATCTGGCGGCTCTTCTGCATCCTCAAAATATGATTCATCCTCTTCTGTACCTGAAGTCATAAAACAGTGGGGAATGAGAACGGTAGGTTCTCAGTGGAAATAACCTTAGTTCCTGAGTCGTACATCAGATTATGTCGGACTTCAGGCCGCTCAGAGATCTCTAGTGAACATACATACTAATCAGCCTACTATTTATTATCTTGCCTATCTGAACGGCTTTATCAGCATTAACATGTGACATGGGAACTATTCTTGCTTACTACATTCTCGTGCTGATTAACAGTTCGTGAATATACTTAACCGTCTCGAGCGTGCTCTTGACGGTACGGCATAACGGCAGAAATACATTTCCAGAATAATCAGAATACATCACAGAATACACTCAGCATTAAATTCAGCATAACAGAATCATCGGAGTAAGCATCACATAGTCATCCAAAGTAAGTCCACAGAATCAGCAGAATATACACAGCAGAGTCATCAGCATAAACAGCATATCATTCAGTACAGACATAGCAAAATTCAGCAGAGTATATATCACAGAATCATCATGACAGAATGAACAGCATAATATGTTCAGCAGAATGTAACAGAGTAACAGCATTTCACAGCATAACTTAATACAGCAGTATAATAGAATGCAGCAGCATAACAGCATAGGTGTTATTCCCACCATAGTAATGTCCTTGTGACACTAGTATGACGGAATAACCTCACACCCTCAGTATAGGCCGACACTGTCCTGACCTCACTGCGGTGGGCTTCCACCTGCCGTGTGCCCCTAGGGACCCCTCGACAGTGGGCTGGTATCGTACCCCCACCTAAGCTTGCCCCCGTACGACAATGCATAGGCGTGGTAACCGCACACCTCCAGGTATGCCATCTCGACACCACCTGTGGCGGGCTTCCATCTTCAGCATGTCTATCCGACCTACTGAAATGGGCTTGTCATATGGCTCTCGTGATCACGGCCTCAGCAGCATGTGGCATATAGCCAATTTCAGTATTGGGGCATTTAGCCCTTTTCAGTAAGTGGCATATAGCCATATTTCAGCAGTATGGGCATTGGCCCTAGTTCAGCAGTATTGGGCATTGGCCCTGATTCAGCAGCATGTTCAGCATTTGGAGTACCTGCAGCATAGCATACTTGTACATGCAACATGGCATACTTATTTCCTATGGTTCATTTCAGCATCTTTATTTATCTCAGCATTATTTCTAACTCTTTCATTTAACTCAGCATAAAATACTAAACATCACAGCATGCATCACTCGTAACTCATATACAGCATATAATTCACAGATTCACTAATAACATGTACTTCACACAATTCAGCATTAATCATAGTCATAAACAGTCAGCATTCAAATGTGTGCCTCAAGCTAGGTTCCATAAGCATTTCTGGTCTCAGATCGCTCAGCGGTACCCCTGGCCCGCTCAGCGATTTGAGCTTTGATCGCTCAGCGATTTACCTCTTTCCGCTCAGCGATCGGGAGCTTATCGCCCAGCGGTAAACTTCCCCCGCTCAGCGGAGTGAAAATATCTCCACCGACTTTATCTTTTAATAAAAATATCTTTTCGACTTTCCACGCGTCCTGCCCATCGCTCAGCGGTCACCGACTGTCGCTCAGCGATGGTGCGTACGCGCGTGTCGCTCAGCGGCTACAGAGCACCGCTCAGCGGCCCCTGTGCGAAACTTAGAAACCGAATTGCTTCTCTTTTCCATTTTCCATCCTTTGCTTCCATGGAACCTTACATGAGTTTTGCACATATTTCCCATACAATAATCCTATCTAATCCAGGTCACAAGACCCTTCAGAATTGTCTTCCTAAGTCCTAGCATGATTTCTAACATATTTCATCATAAAAGCCACAATCCACATACATACACATACAATCACATACACCTCTTGAAACATCAAAGAGGCAAGGAACTAGAGTTACCCACTTCCTAAATAGCTTCTTGATGCTTGAGAAAAGATGGAATCAAGCTTTGCTTGCTTGATGGAAGTCTTCTTAACCTAACATGAAAACATGAGCATAATTAAGAAAACCTAAATTATAGAAGCTTGGTCTTGCACCAAGAGATGAAAAACTCACCAACAACTCTTACTTGTCTTCTTTATGGACTTAGGAGTGAATTATAATGATGAAACAAAGGAAGATGATGATGGAACTTGATGGATTTAAGAGCTTTAGGTCTTAGGAATTTTGGAAGATGAAAATGAAAGACTTTGGAATGCTTGGTGCGTGTGTATTCCGGCTGCATGGGAAAATGAGGGCTGCCGTGAGTTTTTTAGGGACTTTAGGCCATCCATAATTCTTATTTTGCCCTTAGTGCTCTTATGTCATATTAGGTCATTAGTTATTTATGTCCGGACGTCCTAAAAATATTCCGGGCATACCGTTACGTTCCAAAAATTCCCCTCATTAATTCTAAAATATTACTTGACATATTCTTGATTTATTTTCCTATTAATACATTTCACAGACTCCTATGAGTCGTAAAGAAATTACAGTAAAGCCCTAATTTCGATCCGAACGTCACCAGACGTCACAAGATCGTCAAAGAATTATTTTTAACTAATATTACAGAAACAAAATTAATTTTTAAATTTTATTATAATTTTATCTCACCTTTTTCTTATTACTATATTTTTAATTTTACCTTAAATAGCATTTTAAATTGGGGGAAAAAGTCGGGTTGTTACATCTCCAGTCGAACCTATCCCCATCCTCTAAACCGGTCCTGCCTACCCAGAGCATGTTCCCTAGCTGACCCCTCTCCTCTCATCCATAGTTGATTTTTATGTTATTTCAATTTTGTTTTTATAAATTAAAAAAACATGTTTTTACAAAAGTTATTTTAAAGAGGCTTTCGTAAAGGAACTAGTTCCTTGCGTTTTGATGACGATTTTTGGGTCATTACATTAAATTTATTAATATATTAAAATACAAGCAATATGTTCTATAGCAATATAATCAGAAACATATTACCCCATTTGGATCCCAAGATGGGATGCCAAAATATGGCAATATAGGTGGATTTGGATCATTCTCTGGGGCATGATTGGTGGTCATAATGGCGAGAGTGTTAGGCTTTGAAACGATTATCCAAGAGGGGGGGGGGGAGGTGGTGAATTGGGTGTTTGAGAATTTATTCTAACATTGACAAATTTTACATTTTCATGCAATTAAAGTTAATACGCACCTGAATTTATCAATCAAAGATATAATTATAAGTTTGCTCAAATATATATTGAATGACAATGAAATCAATAGAGCATCTTATAAGAAATTAACAACAAATTGATAATATTTGCAATGCTCAAATATTCAAGACATAAATTTATATAAAATGATAATAAATTATAAAAAATTAAATTATCAAATATAATGTTTTGGTAGCTTGTGAGAAACTTGTAAAAAAAAATCTAAATAAAGTTGGTAAAAATATAACACATCAATTAAGTGATCATTCTTCTCACATGATTAGTAATATCCTTTCTTATGACAATATCAAAACACATGATGGATCAAATCAATAGAATAAGTGATTTTGATAATTCAAAGTCACATATCATATATCAAGCATTTCATCAAACACATTTCTAATAAATTGAATTTCGTCAAAAATGTATAGAATAATTAAGCATTTTTTTTAGAGATTTGAATTTTCACATTTGCTTTTCCATAACATAGATAGATAGACAAATTCCAATTCTTATATAAAAAGTGTTATTGTCATTGCTTAAATTTGATTTCTTTTTTCACGATCCGTGAAACATAGTAATAATAATAATGGCAACCATCTTGGAATGAGTTTATAACGTATTTTACAACTTTGTAGTGAGTTTTACACACACAAGTTGCTCGCTTGAGACCAATGCCAATTGTAACCGTAAAAAAAAAAAAAAAATTAAAAAAAAAACCACCAAACTAAACCAAAGAGAAAAAATCAACAGAAATTAAAAACCCTAAACCTCACTCACTAGACGGAGAGTAGGGGTGGTCTTTTCCATTTCCATTTCGTAAAATAAATAAAAATAAATAAATAAATCTGATAAACCTCAGCTCACTACTCCTTACACACTATGCTATGCTATGCTATGCTCTCTAATCCGTCTCCGCCGCCACGCTAGTCCCACTCCCTCCTCTCCGCTCTCTCCCCTCCTCTCCCTCTTCCGCCGTAACCGTTTCTCCCTCCGCCCCAACCGTTTCTCATCCGCCGTAGCCGCCATGGTTCCCCACCCGAAGGACGAGGCGTACCTGAGCGCCGTCATCCCGAAGCGCATCAAGATGTTCGAGGCGATCCTGGCGGAGCAGCGCGCCCAGCGCCTCTCCCTCTCGCCGGATCCCATCAAGGTCACCCTCTCCGACGGCAGCGTCAGGAGCGGCGCCAAGTGGCAGACCACACCGCTCGACGTGGCTCGCGAGATTTCGAAGAGCCTCGCCAACAGCGCCCTCATCGCGAGGGTGAACGGCGTGCTGTGGGACATGGCGAGGCCTCTGGAGGAGGATTGCGAGCTTCGGCTCTTCAAGTTCGAGGACGACGAAGGCCGCGACACGTTCTGGCACTCCAGCGCTCACATTCTCGGCCAGGTCTCCCGTTTTCGATTATCCCTCTCTCTCAGTCTTTAATTTTCGATTGCGATGGTGAAAATGATTGTGATTGTGTTTGGTGATTGTTTATGCTTGCAGGCGCTTGAGGTCGAGTATGGATGCAAGCTATGCATTGGGCCCTGCACTACAAGAGGAGAGGTGCGTTGCTTGTTTTGTTCAATTACAATATTTTGCTCTGAATTTCATGTTTGTACACATGAAAATTGTATGACAATCAAGCAGATTAGTGATTTTTATTATCTTTACAATAGTTTATGCTAACATTGATATAGTTATTTCTCTCTTTTAGTTGAAGATTTATTTTTTGAAAATTAATTTCACATTATACTTATATTATCCTATATCTGACCTATATCAGTGTTGTATGTTTACCCAAAAAGAAAAAACGGTAAACCTTCACCTAAGTTTTGGCAACACCAGTCATATTAGTCCTCAAGCTAAATACACTCTTTGATCCCCAAGTTATCAAAATTTGTTCAAATTAGTCTTGAGAAGGACTATCTCGACTGACGCCAAAGGACTAATTTGATTGACTTTTGGTAACTTCGGTGACGAAGGAGTGCATTTTCATAACTCACGGACTAACATGACTAGTGTTGCCAACTGTACTGATTAAAGTGAAGGTTTACTAAAAAAAATGTGGTGTGTCAATTAATTTTTAAACATAGTTGTATCCCCATATCCTTATCTTTTATCTGTATTTATGCTTTATAGCTTGTTTTAGGTTATATAAAGTACACTTTTTTTGAGAAAGCGTTTGAAAAAAAAAAAAAGAGCTATTATTTTCTTGAAATAATCTGTTGTCAAACATGCTGTGTTACTGCTCTGTTGGCTGTATTATTTTGTTGTAACATGTGCACTGGATGATAGTGTGAATGTTGTTGCAGGGATTCTATTATGATGGGTTTTATGGTGACTTGGGTTTGAATGAAGATCACTTTAAGCAAATTGAGGCTGGGGCATTGAAGGCAGTTGCGGTATTTCTCTTCCTTCTCTTCTATATATATATGTGTGTGTGTGTTTGTGTTGGCTATTGCTATTGCTGATGAGGCTACTACTGCTATTGGAGTTTGTAAGGTACCAAGCCATGATCACCACAATAAAAGAAAATAGAGATGAATATGATAAAAATGAGACTTAGCATTGCCAGAATTACAGAATAAAGAACAGAGATTCCCAATATTTTTCCTACCTCATTCACACGCCATACAAATACCCCATTGACACGAGAGTCTCACACATTACCCTGCAGTCCCACTCACAAGTACACCTCAGCAGTTTGTTGAAATGGGGCCCATTTGATTTCCTTGCAGCCCATGGGGCTCACTCCCCCCTCGCCCCTTTCTATATTTGTTTCTTTCATACACTTGGGTCGCTATAGGTTTGTCCTCTAATAATTGGGTGGTCTCTTACAGAGTTATTTCATATACTTGTTGGAAACTTTTCCTCTTTATGTTGATTGACATATAGAGACTTCAGAGCTGAACCATTGAGGAATGAAATATCAAATGCCCTTCCGAATTTCAGTGTCTTTCTACATGCTTCTTAATTTCAGTGGATATGTTGCTTAAACTAGAAATCTTGTTATTATGTTCCTTTTTTATTTTGTATTTTTTCGGGCTCCAAAAGTATTAAATACTATTTTCTTGCAAACTTGCTGGATTTCATGGATGTTGCTGCCCAACTTAAGTAAGTTGCAACTTGTAAATTAATAGTTTTATTAGATAAGTTGGTTAGAATTAGTTAGTGTTATCAGCTGTAGTTTACTGTTCTGTTAGTTTTTGCTTAAGTCTGTTTGTATATATGGCTATCTCCATGTACAGAAACACCTAGTGCAATAGTCTTTCAACTCAACTCATATATGAGATTCAGATACAATTCTTCCCCATTTCTCATGCCATGATCATCATTTTTCGTCAAGCTCAACCTCTGTGTCGACATCGTATCATCTGCCATTGATCTCTAATCATGTTCTTCACTGCAATCAACTCTGAATTGTGCATTACCTGCATAATTCTCTCTCTCTTCTTGCTATTGATCATCACCTGCTTGGTTGTTCTCTTTCTTCCTCAATATCGATCATCTTCTATTTAATCGTCTTCTATATCATCTTCTATTTGATCGTCTTCTATATCGTCTTCTTTTTCACTCAAGATCGTTCATAACCTGATTCGATCCTCTTCTGTTCTCTGTTCTTGGATCAATCGTCACCTGCTTGATCAATCATTCTCCGATTCATCACCTGAATCTCTCTCTCTCTCTCTCTCTCTCTCTTGGTTGCACATCACCTGTTTGATTGAAATCCTCAAAGAAATGACAAATTCTGCTCAACCTCTAAACCCCATACTCGATTCAACAAGCCTCACTACTGCCCTCCAAACGAACCTGAAGCAAACCTTGTCAATCTCATCCTCACGGGGAAGAATTATTATTCATGGACTCGAGCAATGATGCTCTACCTCAATGCTCATCTATGTCTATACTTTTGGATATACTTTTGGATGGAAATTTGGGCTGGATACTGTAACTGAGGGGTTTTTGTTTGCCAATTTTTTGGTGGAAATTTCTTGTCCATGCTTTGGGAAGAAAATTTGGATGGGAAAAATTTCCGGCCCATCTTTTGAAGAGAATGAGAAAATTGGGCAGGAATATTTTCAAAATTTTACCTTTACTTTTGGAAAAATAATTCACTCAGCACTTATTTATTTTTTCCTTCTAATGTTTATGCTATATGAAATTATGATTTTACTATATAACTAAAATAGATTGCAAAAAGTCATGCATATTATTTTTTTTATTGAATGTTTTTATCCCTTTTCTTTGTTGAATTGAGGTGGTTGGGTTGATGATATTTAAGGTTTTTTGGGTCATATTTGATTAAAAAATTTGTAATCAATCTACTTAAAAATAAAATAATTTATGTATAATCTCCTAGATTGTACAGGAACTGATTTAGTTGTTATCAGGAACAGTGTTTATTATAGATGATTAATATTACACTTTCAGGATAAACAACCTTTTGAGCGCATTGAAGTAACACGTGATCAGGCACTTGAGATGTTTTCGGATAACAAGTTTAAGGCAAGTATAGCTTTTTTAAGCTCTAGTATCTTCTGTATTGCATAATTATGTTGATCTAAACCATATATTTGGTGTTCTGTTTCTCCTGAAATTTATGATATTGAAAATTTCTGATTTGGCTATGTGGCTACTCTCATCAGGTTGAAATTATCAATGATTTACCTGCTGACAAGACTATCACAGTATACAGATGTGGTCCCCTGGTTGATTTGTGTCGTGGACCACATATACCTAGTACATCATTTGTCAAAGCAATTGCTTGTTTAAAGGTATTTGTTTAAGCTTTCTTTTAAAAATTTCTTAAACAAAGTTTGATTTATCCATAGGTAGACCTATATCAATTGCAAGCACATTGGTTATTGGTTTTGCAATTCCAGGCCTCATCAGCATATTGGAGGGGGGACAAAGATCGGGAAAGTTTACAAAGAGTTTATGGCATTTCTTATCCTGATCAGAAGAGTTTGAAGGTGATTTTCATTTCTAGTTTCCTACAGTTATTTCTTTGGGGTAAAGCATCCAGATACACAAACTGAGCTGTGACAAATTGAATGATCAGTTGCAATTCCTTGTGCAGTAAATAACTAAATGATAATACTTAATAGTGTGCTATAGCATATCTTGGTGCCACAACTCCTCTAAGGCTATGTATGTGCTCATGTGGTGATTTTGGAATAATGTGTCCATTGTTCTACTATTAGTGCTATTGGCTTTAGGAAAATATTGTCTGCCATCAATCTGAGGGAAATATGATGCTCCATTAATTGATTTTGATATTATGAATTTATCACTAGAATCTTTTCTGTTTAGGAATATTTGCTTAGGTTGGAGGAGGCTAAAAAGTATGATCACAGGATTTTGGGTGTAAAACAAGAGCTTATTTATCACCATGAATGGAGGTATTACTGCTTTATTATTGTATTACTGCAGCTTTTAGTAAGATTCTCTGCCTAATGTGTCATGGTTCTTCTTTGTTGATGCCAGCCCAGGAAGCTGGTTTTTTCTTCCACGTGGTGCACGGATCTACAAAAAATTGATGGAGTTCATTCAAAATCAGTACAGTGACAGGGGTTATGAAGAGGTTAAATTTCAGTGTACGAGTTTCTTGATGTGACAAAAAGTGGTATTTACTTGTGTGCTTTAAATCAACAGGTGATATCTCCAAATGTGTTTAACATGGATCTGTGGGTGCAATCTGGTCATGCTGCTAATTATAGAGAGGATATGTTTATCTTAGAGGTATGTTTGTGTGTGTGTGTGTGTGCCTGCCTGCGCGCAAGAGTGTGGGTTGAAGGCTTATCTGTCTATCTCTCTAGACGGTTCATATATTGATGTATCATATTACTCATTTCTTGGTTACTCTTGTGAATGATCTGTGTAGACCTGGCACCATTTGTGGGTCTGTAGGAAACTAATAGAATAGGTGGGGTTTCTATAGTATCTGCAACATATTGTGGGTTTGCAAAACCTGAAAGATACATTTTGCATCTGCAAGATATATAGTTGTATGTATATAATATAATGGGCTTCATTAGTACCTTTTGTACCTTAAATATTTGGCTTGGTTCTTTGGTTTTACTGTCTTGCTTTTGCCTTGTTCTCTTTCATTGGTTTGGTCTTTGGGAATCATGTGCATCCATAGCCTGAATAGATTATCTTTTGTTGCAAAATTGGGAAGGTTAATTTGGTCCAAATTTTTAGTGAGGCATCTACAAAGACTTCGGAACAGACTTGTCTTTTGAAAAGTGTTACGGACCACCCAGCAGCAGCCGAATTGGCTAACAAAAAGGGAAAGAAAATAATTCCTTTTCTGCATCACTATTCTAGAAGAAAGAGCAGATTAGGAGGGAATAATATCTGATTTGTTAGAGACAAATCAGGAATTGTTAGGAAAGAATAAATTAGTTGAGACAAATTAGGAAGGGAGGATTTTTAGGAGAAAATAAGGCTTAGTTCCTTGATTCTCTCCCATGGATTATTATAAGTGAGATCATGGGGAAAGGGGAAAGTCATTCAGGACTTGAGTGGAATAGGAGGACCAAGGGATCCTAAATTCCCAGATTATTTCTATTTTTCTGCCCTTTTAGCCATTCTGTTTCGGTTCTGACACAGAAATTCCCTATTGGAATTTCTACACAATTAAATAAAATCAGCACCATTTCAGCTAGCTTTTCCTATTGGTACCAGTTCTTACAAAATGCAATCAAGCTATCTAACCAAAGTGTATTATCTTATGTGTGCTAGATTGAAAAACAAGAGTTTGGGCTGAAACCAATGAATTGCCCAGGGCATTGCCTGCTCTTTAAACACAGAGTTCGTTCATATAGAGGTTGGTATCATTCACATTGACAATTATGTCTTCAAATAACATCTCTTATATATATATATATATATATATATATATATATATATATATATGCCTGCTTGGTGTGGCTGGGCTATTCCATATTTTAGTGTTGAATTTTGGATAATCAATAATGCATGAGTTTGGTCCGCTAATAAATGTAGTGATAAGTAGCTGAGTTGAGTCTGCCTATATACAAAGTGGAAAGCGTGGGGAACTGAATTTGATCTAACTAAAATTTTGTACATGAAATTTCACCTCATCTTGTTTCTTTATGGTTCTGCAGAACTTCCTCTTCGCATAGCTGATTTTGGGGTTTTGCATAGGAATGAGGCTAGTGGTGCTCTGAGTGGGTTGACGCGTGTGAGGAGATTTCAGCAGGTATACTCTTTCCTCTGCTGCTATAAAAATTAAGAGAGACCTAAAATGAAAATTTCATGGGGGAGGGATTTAACCCCCTTTTCTCCCCTCTAACAAATGTTAAATTTCCAAATAAATTCGAGTTACTGCTTTTTTATCAAACTGGGGATCACATTCAATTTTGTGTTACCGGAACACTGGTTGGCATATATTTTTGTGATCAACAGCACAATCTTTTCAATTGCATAGGCATGCACACAGCAAATACCGAGTATAATGAAAATGTCTTGAGGGAATTTGAACTTTTTTCTGTTCCAATTTAGTTTAGAAAAGCAGTTAGAGGTTCCTTGAGTTGAAAATGTTAGTTTTTTGACACAAACTGGTGATTAAGGATCGTTTGTGGTGTTGAAAACTCCTTGGCAAAGATACTATAGATTGACTTGCTTATCTAAAAGTCAAACACTTGTGGTCATATTCACATAGTCATAACAGAGAACCTGAAACATAATAAAATTTTGTTCCTGCAGATAATTTTTTCTTCAATTTCTCCAAACTACGGAACAATTACAACTTGATTAATATTGCAGACGAGTGATCTAAGATCAATCACCATGTATTTAATTCCTGTTTTATATTCCATAGACTTCGTATATTGTTAACATCATTTGCTTCAAATGTTGCACAGGATGATGCACATATTTTCTGCAGGGAATCCCAGGTGAGTTGATCTTTAAATTTGTATACATGAATATTTAAGCTATCTTTTGACCTGAAATTGGAATTTGTAATTTGATTCCTTTTACAGATAAAGGGCGAAGTGAGACAAGCCTTGAACTTCATCAATTATGTCTATGACATATTTGGTTTCACATATGATCTCAAGCTTTCAACGGTATGCAATTACTTGTTGGGATTCTTAATGCCCACATGCCTTCTTTTTATGTTTTCAAAAAATACCCCCCCCCTCAATTTTTGTCTTCAATTTAAGGCGCTCAATAGTATCTTAGTTGCATCTTCCTACACACCAGTTGGTTTTTATTATGGAATCCCATTAATTTTGGAAATGACACTGTTAGCTTGTTTCAATTTCGTAAGAAAGTATACAAGTTTGGTTGTGATCTCCNTCCCCCCCCCCCCCCCCTCTTCCCTCTTCCCTCTTTTCAATGTAGGCAAAACCTGAGGTGAAACACCTCCATCTGTTGATAGTTTTGAATCTGTTAAATTGTTTGAAACATCATTAGGTTCAAACCCCATTCTTCCTACCTTCGATGACATGGTTTTTGACTGAGAAAAATGCACATACTTAATCAATGTTGGCTACTTCCCTTCAATAGTTAGGTTACTAGGTGCAATTTCAATTGAAAGGTATAGTATAGTGGGTTTTGTAAACATTCTTTGATCCTTTCCCATATTTCACTGACCACTTCAATGTACTGAATCAAATTGTGCAAAAACCACTGAATTTGCTATTATCTGCGCTGTGAGCCTTTTGGTATGGTAGCTTTATTTTTGGGGTTTTGTTATAGACTTTTGGTTTCGTGCGCTATGGATGCTCATATAAACTCATTTAGCAAATTTCTTTTGCCTTTTCTTTGTTTCTTGGTTCCCATGTAAGGAAAGGAAAATCAAAATTTTGGTGAACCTGTACTCTCAGCTCTTTCTGCAAATGATAACATCTATCTTATGATTTGGGTGTTTATTGTCTTTCCCATGCATTGCATACTTGTGTAGAGGCCAGAGAAATACCTAGGAGATTTGGCAACATGGGAGAAGGCTGAAAATGCTCTTAAAGAAGCTTTAGATGAGTTTGGGAAGCCTTGGCAGGTAACTATATCCTCTTCTGTTATGTCTTTAAGTCTTTCATTTCAGCATCATTAAGTTTAACATACTGCATCAATCATATCATCTGGTTATAACTATGATTTATGATAAAACTGTTTCAGAGATCAGTAAGTTTGTCTTCTTGTATGTTGTAAATTAATTGGTATGATGTTTACAATGCAAATATATATTCACTTACTACCAATTTTATTATTCTGAAGCTCTTTTAGTATTTGTTGTGGAATGTGGCTCTCACTTCTTAACTTTTTATCCTTGTGCTGATATTATGAATAATTCCTTGCAGTTAAACGAAGGAGATGGTGCTTTCTATGGACCGAAGATAGATATCAGTGTATCTGATGCCTTGAGTAGGAAATTCCAGTGTGCAACTTTGCAGGTTTACACTGAACTTGATTTGCATTCACCTGATTAAGCTTTGGATAACTTAACTGATAGTTTGATGAATGTGGTTGCTTGCAGCTTGACTTCCAGCTTCCTGATCGTTTTAAGTTGGAATACTCAGCTGAGGATGAAGCCAAAATTGAAAGACCAGTTATGATACACCGAGCCATTCTAGGATCTGTTGAGCGCATGTTTGCCATACTGTTAGAGCACTACAAGGGTAAATGGCCCTTCTGGCTTAGTCCTCGTCAAGCAATTGTATGCCCCGTGTCTGAGAAATCACAAGCTTATGCACTGCAGGTACAGAAATTTGAGGTTTTGCTCTGTTTTATATTCATCTTATTACAGTTGCAGGAGCAAGATGACGTGTAATTCATATCATCGGATAGCACTTAATTTCCTTTGAAGATCTATTAGTATTTATGGCACTGATACAACATTGGCGATTCTCTTGTTTTCTGTCTTTGGTATTCCTGAGCTTGTTGCTGTCTTGGCAAAATCGTTGTATCCATTTGGCACTTGAAGCTTGAGTAACCTTGAGTTCAATTGGTTAACCTTGCATTGTTGTGTTTCTAATTTTTATTGGGATTCTTGTAATATATTATTGTAATATATTATGGGGTGAAAAGCAAGGTGTTTGTTAAGTGGGTAACATATTCTCATGCTGCATTATGCTAGGTGAAAGAAAAAATTCGCAAAGAAGGGTACTATGTTGATGCTGATACAACTGATAGGAAGATTCAGAAGAAGGTACTAACAAATACTTTTGAATCAATACTTTGGTTTTGCTGTTTTAGTACTATGGGGCCATTTGGATAGCCTTACTTATTGCTTTTTCTAACTTTCAAGCAGTCAAAAGTCATTGTGTGAGTTAAATTAGTTCTGCACGTTACAACTTCCCAAAATGTTATTTTAGTGCTTTTTGGGAAGTTGAAATATCTAGCTTATCAAAAAAATCTCATTCACAACTTTCTAAGAGCAACCACTAGTCCACTACACACTTAAAACAAGCACTTATATTGCTGCACATCCAAACATATAATGACTTGTTAATAGGCTACTTTTAATAAAAGATCTTTTGTGATAAGCTCCTTTTGTGATAAGATCTTTTGTGATAAGCTATTTACCCGAATGAGCCTTATGTTTCATATATTCATTGAGATGACAATACTGCCAACATTGTTTTGATCTAGGTAGCACTTATATTACTGCACATCGAAAAATATAATGCCTTATTAATAAGCTGCTTTTAATTAAAAAAAAAAAAAAAATCTTTTGTGATAAACCCTTTTACTTGAGGACTTAATTAAGGTATTTACCCAAATGAGCCCCATGTTTTATTCATTCAGATGACGAAAGTGCCAACATTATTTTGATCTACTGCCTGATAAAATGGTGTTGGGTCTGGGGGATAAGTGGTATTATGTTTAATATGTTGTGAAACCCAGTTTTCCAACTCTCTATACAAACTATTGGTCAATTCTTAGTAGTTTTAGTCATGGAAATACAATCCCTATTTTCTGAATAAGGCCAATAAAGTGTCAATTGGCATTTCCCCCCTCTATTTAGTTCATTATGATTTTATTTTGATTAATCTGATATCTTAACAAAATAGAATTGCCTTTACTAGAGTGTATGGTATGCTGCAGGTGCGAGAGGCTCAGTTAGCACAGTACAACTACATCTTGGTTGTTGGAGAGGAGGAAGCTAATACCGGACAGGTTCTTCATATTTACACTTTCTGATCAATACATTTTGTACCGTCATTCCATTTTATTTCTTCTATTCTCCTTGTTTTGTTCCCAGAACTCTCCATCGGCCTCTGCCATTTTCTTGCTGTTAGCATGCATTTCATTTGTCTTTCCTCCAAAGCTGTAGTCAAGCCCATCTTTTAGATGAACATTTTACATTTTGGTTCATTTAAGTGAGTTTTGGCTCGCACAACGGGCTAGATTTCAATTATGCTGGATTACTCCTTAGTTTAGGGTTGTCTATCAAAATCATTTTAGGGTAGCGAAGGTCTTATGTGGTTGAAGAAGCTAACCACATACGTAGTCTTGGAACAATGCCTTATTGGTCCTGTGTTCCAAGATTTTCTGTGCCACAAATAATTGGATATTTTGGTTTCCACACCAGTAAAAATATAAAGCATGCTCTTGATTGTGTTGTTGCTATCTTTTTAATCTGTTAACTCCCCTGTCGAGAAGCTAAAACTGACTCATTTTTCCAGGTTAGTGTACGGGTTCGAGATAAGGCAGACCATAGCGTTATGAGTATTGACGACCTACTCTCGAAATTCAAAGATGATGTTAAGGAGTTCCGTTGAAACTTTGCTTGTGAAAACTGGTGAAAGTTTTCACCCAATCACCTTATCTGTGTTCATTGAAAGTTTGATTCTTTTAGGGGAAATTAACCATTGTTTTTAGAAGTCGTTTATGAAATGTTTTGATGATTATAAACTGTTTTGAATGAGAACAGAGTAATCTCAACACTTACATACGTTATTAATTTCTTGTTCTTTGTTGTAGCCTTGCAGGTCACCATTCAAATGCATATATTACTTATATTTTCTAGTGTTAATTTCCTTTTAAGGAAACACTAGCTTCTGGAGTTGATCCCTTGTTTGTTTTTGGTTCAAATTTTATCCTCGATGAATTAGTTACTTAACGTTATTCTTAGGACCCAAGATCGTAAATAGTCTATCGTTTCCAGTGGATCAGTAAATAACATTTACTCTAAAATGATCGTACGTGGTTCACTCAACTGAAAGATGTTGCATGGAGTACGTTAAACTGCATGCTCATGAGGATAATTTAAGGTTCAGATCCTGCATCACCCTTGACACTCAAGTGAAGTTGGTTGTGTTGGAATTGCGGTAAGCATTCAAATGAACTCGTGAAAGCTAATGGGAATGAAGAAAATGGTTAGTTAGTTATGTTGAAAGCTGTACATAGTATAGCGTTGGTTAGCAGGATAGCTAACATACACATCAATTGCTTATTTTACATCCCATTTCCCTCGCATAAAACCAACTCTGTAGCTCTAATTGAGCATAATTTCATAATCAATAACAGAATTAGCTTTTCATTTTCTCTCTACTTGCTCTCAGCTTCCTTTGATGGTATCAAAGTTCTGATCTTCAGAGGTCTATTGTGCATCACTTTAATGGCGGTAAATAACTAGAATCGCTTTACTCTTATCACTCCTTCAAGTTCCTTAGGATTGAGTTGGGAGGGAGGAGGTGGTGTTGATGTTGATTTGAATCAAAATTTGGTGAGTGTATACTATGTTCATCCGAATGAAAATCCCTCAGTAGTGTTGGTTCCTACGATCCTAAATGGCATGCACTACCACATGTGGGCTTGATCGATGAGGAGAGCTTTGATCTCGAAGAACAAATTCAAGTTTTTGGGCGGAATGATTCAGAAGCTGGAAGAATTCCATCCCTTGCACGAAGCTTGGGAACGATGCAATAATTTGATTCATCCGTAGTTAATGCATGCAATCTCTCTAGCAATTGCGAAGAGCGTGGATTCAATGGATGATGTTGTCGACGTGTGGCGCGATCTGAAGGAACAATTCTCGCAAGCGAATTTTCTCAGAATCGCATAACTCTAGCAAAATCTTCACACATTGAAGCAAGGTGCCTTATCTGTGATTGAATTCTTTATAGAATTGAAATCACTGTGGGAGGAATTCGAAAATCTTAGGCCTATCATTGAGTGTTCATGTGTTGTGAAGTGTGTTTGTGATGCTTCTCGAAATATGAGAGTTTTTATAGATCAAGATTATGCTCTAAGGTTCCTAATTGGTTTAGATGATACTTATTCACAAGTCATTTCATAGATCTTGATGAAAAGGACCTTCCCTCCCCTGAATCGGATTTTCTCCATGATTACTTAACAAGAGAGAGAGGGGGAGAGAGAGAGAGAGAGAGAGAGAGAATTCCATTGAATCGCATGCTGAAACAACAACATTAATCAATGCTTCCAATTCTGGTGGAAAGAGGTATTATAACAAGAACAAGGGATCCAATTCAAGTGATTCCTTCAAGCATTGCAAATTTTGCGACAAAGTAAGACACACAGTGGAGCAATGCCACTATAAGCATGGTTTTTCACCAAATTGGAAGTCCAAGAAGAACAATTCAGCAGCAAACAGTGCACAGGCTGAGAATGTTGAGGCCAAAGATGAGAACGCAACTCCTCAGGTGAATTCAGTGTAGGGTCCAAGTGCTCTATTCACTAAAGAACAGATATAAGGTCTACTGTCTTTGCTTCAGCAAAAGGATTTACAACCCTTAGCCTCTAGTAACTTGGTTCATACTTCTCAAGTGAGCATTATGCCACTTGAGAATCCTAACAACAACTCTATGGGTAAGCACATTGTACTGACTTTGCAGTCTAATCCTGCTCATGGTGCCTGGATCTTTGATTCAGGTGCTACCTACCATATTTGTACCTCTTTATAGTGGTACACCACATATTCAGAAATTAGGCCTATAAAAATACTTTTACCCAATGGAAACAGTGAGTTAGCTAAGTTTTTTTGGTATAGTAACCTTTTCCCTAACACTTACATAGTTGATGTGTTGTTTGTTCCTGATTTTCGAGTCAATTTACTTTCAATCTCTAAATTGTTGTCTTGTGAGAAGAAGTCACTAAGTTTCTCATCTTCTGAATGTCTTATACAGGACTTGAACATGAGGATGATTGGTTCTGGTAACATCATGGATTGTATTACTTGGATTGTAAAAATAAGCAAGGACAACAACAATTTGCTCAAGTCAAACAGTGGTTCCACAACCTAATAACATTCCTGAGCCTTGTATATGGCATTTTAGACTAGGTCACCTATCCAGTTCTAGACTTAGGTTACTTAGCCAACAATTTCCTTATATCAGATATTAGGATCATAAACCCTGTGATATATGTTACTTTGCCAAACAAAAATGATTGTCATATTTTGCTAGTCATAATAAAGTTGTTGTTAAATTTGCACTTCTACACCTAGACATTTGGGGTCCTTTTGGCAAAGCAGGGATTCATGGTCATCGATATTTTCTTACCATTATTGATGACTTTAGTAGGTTCACTTGGACCATACTAATGAAAACTAAGGCTGAAATCAGCCACCACTTGAAGAATTTCATTAAGTACATTGTTGTGCAGCATGACAACAAGGTAAAAATAATAATAATAAGTGACAATGGCCTAGAGTTTAAACTTACCCAATTTTATGATGCCAATGGCATTGTACACCAAACTAGTTGTAGGGAAACTCCACAACAAAATGGGAGAGTAGAGAGAAAGATCCAACACCTCCTCAATGTAGGTAGGGCTTTGCTTTTTCAATCCAAATTGCCCAAATTTTTTTGGACTTATGTTGTGGCACATGCCGCTTACCTTATTAATAGGGTTCCAAGTGTGCTTTTAGAAAATAAATTCCCCTTTGAATTACTAAATGGCCAGCTACCCGATCTCTCTTCCTTGAGAGCTTTTGGTGGTTTGTGCTATACTTCCACCATTCTTGCTCACAGGGATAAACTTGATCCCAGAGTAGAAAGGTGTATTTTCCTAGGTTTCAAACTTGGCACAAAAGGTTTTGTTGTTCTAAACACTCATACTAGACAAATCCTCACATTTAGAAATGTAGTGTTTTATGACCACATTTTTTCCCTTATACCTTTCACACTAGTTCTAGCTTTCCCTTAAGCACACCTTCCCTTTCTCAACTGGTTTTCCCTAAGGCCAACCAGATTTGAGTCCCCCATATGATCCTCCATCACCCTCACAACCTCCTCTCCAGAGTCTACCATCACCTGATCTTGTTCCTTCTCCTTCCCGCGCCTTCCCTCGCGAACCACTACTCGACTGAGGAAACCTCCTGCTTACTTGGGTGATTACCACTGTTATCAGTCTGTCACTGATGGTGCTGCAACCAAGCCATCACCCTCAGGTATCAAGTATCCTCTAAGTAACTATTTTTCATTTTCTGCCTTATCTTCTTCATTTTCTACACTTGTTTGTGCCATATCTACTGACCATGAGCCCAAGAACTATGCTGAGGCTAGTCAATCCGAGTGTTGGAACCAAGCAATGTAGGCGGAGATATCTTCTCTTGAACTAAATAGAACTTGGATAATCACTGATTTACTTGAATGGGTGACACCAATTGGCAACAACTGGGTTTACAAGGTGAAGCATAAATCCGATGGCTCCATAGAGTAGTACAAGGCCTAGCTGGTGGCCAAGGGCTATAATCAATTGAGGGAATATATTATTTTGATACCTTTTCCCTCGATGCCAAAATTACTCTCATCCGTGTCTTCCTTATTGTGGCTACAAATCATAACTAGCATTTACATCAGTTGGATGTAAATAACTCGTTCTTACATGTAGACCTTAATGAAGATGTGTACATGCTCTTGCCCCTTGGTTTTCCTTCTCCTGGGCCCAGCAAGGTTTTTAAGCTTCTCAAGTCCCTTTATGGCTTGAAGCAAGCCAGCTGGCAATGGTTTAAGAAGCTCTCACATGTCCTTCTTCAATGTGGCTTCTCTCAGGCACCATCTGATCACACACTCTTCACCAAGTGTCTCCTACTTCATTCACTGTTGGTTTAAGTGGACGACATCATCTTGGCAGGTTCTGATCTTGCCAAATTAGCCTCACTCAAGGGGGTTCTTCATTCCCAGTTCACCATCAAGGACCTAGGTCAACTTCATTACTTCTTGGGCATGGAGGTAGCCCATTCCAAGCGAGGCATTTCTCTTTCAAAATGCAAGTATTGTTCTGATCTTCTAATTGACTCAGGGATTGCTAATTCTAAACTTGCTTCTACACCTCCTTGATCCTACCATTCGTCTCTATCAAGATAATGGGACTGCATATCCTTATATCCCTTCTTATCACCGTTTAATTGGGAGGTTCCTTTATCTCATAGTCACGTGCCTTGATATTGATTTTGCCACTCAGCAGTTGAGCCAATTCCTTGTTCATCTGACCATGACTCACCATCATGCCACTCTCCATGTGCTTTGTTACCTCAAAAGTGCCCCTGGCCGTTGTGTCTTTTTTAATTGTAGCTCTGCTTCCCAACTGTTGGGATTCAGTGATGCTGATTGGGGGGTTGTGTTAACACCTGCCAATCTATTTTTGGGTTCTGCTTCTTCCTAGGTGATTCCCTCGTGTCCTAGAAATCAAAAAATAGGTCATTGTTTCTCGTTCTTCTTTCGAAGTAGTGTATTGGGCTCTAGCCTCTGTGCTTGCCTATCTTCTCTTCGATCTCTCCATCACTTGCTCTCGTCCCGCTGTGCTTTATTGTGACAACCAGAGTGCGTTACATATCGCGACCAACCCTATTTTCCATGAACGTACAAAGCATTTGGACATTGATTGCCACATTGTACATGAGAAGTGCCATGGAGGCCTCATGAGACTCCTCCCTGTTTCCACACATGATCAATGTGTTTGATCTCCTCACCAAAGCACTTGGTTCTCGCCCCTTCAACGAATTTCGGTCCAAGCTTGACCTCGTCAACATCTTTTCCGCGTCCAGCTTGGCGGGAGGGGGGGTAAATAGGAATGAAGAAGGCATTGGTTAGTTAGTTAAGTTGACAGTTGTACACAGGACAACGTTGGTTAGTAGGCTTGCTAACATACACATCAATTGCTTATTGTTCACCCCATTTCCCATGTATAAAACCAACTCTGTAGCTCTAATTGAGCATAATATCAGAATCAATAATAGAATTAGTTTTTCATTCTATGCTTCTCTCTACTCGCTCTCAGCTTCCTTTGAAAAGCTAGGCGTGGATATTTTTACCTTTCGAGGGATATCAAAATTACTTTTGACAGAGGTATAAAATTTTCACTCTAAATAGAGGTACATTTTGAAGCGCAATTACTTTTGATAGAAGAATATTCTTAAATCTTAATAGACCCCTTTCCTTTCATCTGCTGTTCATTTTCACTTTTATTAGCATCTTTTAATTTCTTTTGTTTAGTGATTATTTGTTTGATAAAACGAACAATGTTATGCAGCTGCGGAAAAAAAAAAAAAAAAAAAAAGGAAACTGAGAGAAATTTTGTGGTTATAAGATGAATTGAAGTGTCATGATCCACTTATTTAGTTAAGAGTCAAGAAACATATCAAATCAATCTCTCGTAAATTTGAAGTTTTTGATTGTGACATTTTCCTGTGAAAAAATTTCGTGAGATTGTTACCCTGTTATGTTTTGAAAACATAAGGTTACCATCAGTAAACAAATTTGATTTAAATTGCAAATTTACATACAATTGAAGTGCTTGTATTATTTTATTCAAAATAAATTGAAGTGATTAATTATATAATTATTTATTTTTAATTGAATAAAAAAATTACCCGTATGCTAATTTGTAACGAATTATGTTATTTGTAAATCTAAAAAGGCACTAAAACATTCTTTCTTCTCTCTTCATGAATTATTTTATAATGTTTTTTTCTTTTTCCCCTCTATGCATGGGTGTCTTGGGTGCGCACCAAGGGTTCAAACATTATTTTTTATTTGTAAATATGAGAACTCTAATTTTTTTATAATAAATATTACAATGTGATCAAAATGAAAAATACAATGCATGTGACAAAATGTTAAACATAATATCATGATTTTAAATGAGTTTAATTATTACACATTAACAGTGTACATTTTTACATTACCATTAAATAAAATAACTCAATATGCATGACTTTTGAAATAATGTCGAAAGATTCAACATTAATTTTTATGTAACAAAATTTGACTGAACAATAATATAAAGAAAAGCTTTATACTTATAGTGCATGACAATCAAATTCATTCTAAATTCTATCTCTGTAACTAATAGAGATTAGATTTGATATAAAATATTTTATAATGTGAACCAGTCATATATTATATATATATAGATAAAGAGAGAGATTTGATATAAAATATTTTATTTTGTGAATATAGATATAGACAGAGAGAGAGGTTTGATATAAAATATTTTATATTGTGAACCAGACATATATATATAACTTTTGAGATAATTATTGTGAAAGTCAGAATTTTTTTTTCTTCTTCTTCTTTTTGAATAAGTAATGATAAAAAAAAATATATAATTGAACATCTATGTAAAAAATAAAAAGTTCATACTAATAATGAATTAAAATGAAATTCTAACTATTATTATCACTTTCTTGCATCATCCCACTGAAAATATCTCGTGGTAATAATAAATTAACATAATGTCGTCTAAATAACACTACGAGAATGTGATAAATCTTGTGCCCTCATTTCAAATTAAACACAAAAGCAATATATATATATATATATATATATATATATATTTGTGTATAGAGAGAGAATAATAGTTCACCCTAGTCCTACATTGTCTGTTTAGAGTAAAAACCTGTACGAGTTACAGCTACACAAGTGAAACCCAATTTTCACTCTTCATTTGGACAAAACGTCGAATGGTTTGCAGCTGCTGCCATCAGCAGAAGCCTGCTGCTAGTTTACCAGTTGTAAATCATTTAATTGACATTAGGCTCTAGTTAGGTTTACACCCACCTTGTTCTGCAATGACTCAAACCCACCACCATTATTTTCAACCTACTATTTCATTTTTCACATGCATATAGCTCCAAGGGGTTACTGTATAATATGCACATTAATAGTGCATGTGGCACCTCTTTGACATAGTCCTTCGATCCCCTCCGGTAGTGTTTGGTTCTTGTCCTAAAATAGAATATATATATATATATATATATATATATATATTTATTTATTTTGAAGACAAAAACATACTTCTGAAATTAAAAATAAATAAATAAATAAAATTGTATCTCTCGTGACAAAATTTTAAGTTTACCTGATCAATTGAACTTTGATGGATCAACACATGACTTAGTTTTTACTAGTACGGTACTCTACATGGTTACAATAGCCTAATTATTAATTGCCTGTGTTACACATAACAACATTCTTAAACTGCCCCCATTCAGTACTTGATTTTACATTGTGCTAGATTCACACACACTGACATCATCATATAATGAGCAGCCTAGCTGCAGCAGCAGAATGTGCACACGCATGCATGAAATGAAAGGTTCCTTTGGTACTAGCTGCTACAACATACACACCCTATGTATATCACAAGAGAAATAATTTAGAGTTATACTCTTTTTTTTTTTTTTTTTTTGTCTGACTTGTCCTCTTATTCATTTCATACATATATTTATTAAAATCTGAATACATCTCATTAATATTAGTTTCAGATTTTAACAATTGTACATATAGAACAAGTAGAAGGATAAAGTAGAACTCTCACTCGCTTCTCATGTCAAAATTGTATCTAGGATAAAAACAAAAACACATTAAAATGACTAGAGAGCAAAGGGTGAGAGAAAAACGTACTAGTTAAAAATTATTTATCGCAATAATAATAAGCACTTGGGAAAAAAGCTAATTAAACAAACTCACTCACTACATTGTTGTTAGGGACTTAAAATTAACTAGGCCTAATAATAAATTTTGGCCATAATTCCATTGATCAATCAATTCCCATGACCTTTGAGCCTCTTAATGCTCATAATTAGTTACATTATTCTGATCTTGGTGCTGATGATGATGGTGGAAATGGTGTTGCTGATGATGGTGGTAGCCTTGGTGCATGGAGCTGCTGCTCTCACCCATGTCAAGCTCCGGCCTGTAAACCTCCTCCTCATCCATCTCCTCCTTCGCCACTTTCTGCATTCCCATGAACTCCAATGGCCTTATCTGTTGCTGTGGCTGCTGCAAGACATTATGTGATGACATCATTTGTTGCTGTGTTGCTGGTGGTTGTGTTGGTGGGACCACTGAGGGTAATTTGGAGAGAAGTGCCTCAAGGCTGCTCATGGAGGGAGTTATCTTGAGTGGCTGCAGTTGTTGTTGTTGGTGGTTGAAATGGTCATATAGTTCTGCTGCTGCTGGGGGAGCAATGGCTCCTTGGAAGTGGTGCCACTGTTCTGGTACAGTGGTGTACCCTTCAACCTTGTATGGGTATGCTGAAGATGAAGGGTGTGGTAGGAGCACTCCTGGGATGCTCTCTATGTAGCTGAATTTCTTCCTCAGGAGAACCACATAGCTCAGGTCCTCAATCACCTAATTCAGTCACCGTTGTTGTTCACACACACACAAAAAGAGAGAGACATACCAGTCAGAGCTAGCTTTTTCTTGTTTTGTTTTATTAGATATCTCTCACATCAGCATTATGACCCACAATACTGATGTATGAGACATTCAGTAGAGTAGAGCGAGAGAAAACTCTAGTTACAAGAACACCTACAAATCTCTTTCTATAAAATTCAATACTCCCTTTTAAAAATAAGTTTTTGTTTGACTATTTATAAACATGTTTGACTTAATGAATTATATCCATATGAATCGAGTCAAATTAAGATGTGTTTAAATAATGAAAATGACACTTGATTTATTTTGAAAGGGGAGGAAGTAGGATTCTATTGGTGAAGTTTGTGGGAGAGAGGGAGAGAGAATTAACCTTGTGAATTGCTCCTAATTGAACAACACCCTCTCTTACAGCAATGAGGGCTATGGTCTGCAAAGAGAGAGAGAGAGATCATGTATAATTGGAATCAAGCAAATAATTAAAGAAGATATGATCATATTCATGCCTGAAAGATAAACAAGGGGAGGGGTTATGTTATGTCATACCTTTATACCAGACTGGAACTGGGCTTCCCAGGTCCTAGGGTGCTGTGAAATTAAAAAATGAGCATACAGTAAGTAAGGGGAAGAGTTTCTCTCTCTCTCTCTTGAGAAGCATATATATATATATATATATATATA
>QANU01076285.1:642331-658304 GCA_003254905.1 Nissolia schottii | reverse complement strand
TATATATATATATATATATAAAAGAAAATGAAATCATGTAGCATGGACTAGTCCTCCCTTTAACAAATTGAACAAGTCTCTCTTAATTACTACGTGAAATCAAAACCTTAACTTTGGTTATTACTAACCGAGTCAGCTGAATTTTGCCATGCTGACAAGAAGTTGATCTCTTGATCGCTAGGCTCTTTGTATATCCACTTGTGGCTGTGATCTGCAGCCACTTTTCCTATCAACCTGCAGCAGCTCCCTCCAATCAAATCTAATTAATTGATTAAATTAAAACCCACCCTCTCTGCTTTGAGAAAAGAAATCAAATCAAATCAAATCTCCCAATAACAAATACATATATGTAGAATTACAATTCATTGCTGATTATAACGTATATATTATATATATATATATATATATATATAGTTCATCAGAGATACGTAATAAGACAAGATATATACCCTTCTCCATAGTTATAGATCTCATGTGACATCTTGAAGAAGAGTTCAGGCTGCAGGCCTTGGTGGTAGGGCTGGAAGTCACAGTTCCCATAAACAACAGAAGAAGAAGTAGCCGGACAATCTCCAGAGTTAATCTCAGGTGCTGTTGAAGATGATGCAGCAAAATTGCAGAATCCATCTTCCCACACCAATATCCTGCATGCGCGTGCGCCCACACACACACAAAACAATAACTCTTTCTAACCAAATACTACAACAACCAATAATGATAAATAATAATAACCCTTCATGACAATCAGTTAATTAATTAGTAGAAATATAATTAATATCGTTATATATTATAAAACATATTTAATTACCAGTTCCTTCTGTTTCCTCTTGATCTATCATAAGCCCCTTGACCTTCCCACCTGTTATGAATTAGAAGAAGAAAGCCAAAAGCATATTGTGAGAATTAATTAAATCAATATTAATGGAAATGCTTTTATGAAAATATGTTAAAATTATTCAACATTTTGGGGGGTGTAATTAATTTAATATACTTAGGAGGAGGGTAGTTTCTAGGGAGGATCCTCCAGAAGACAGCATAGACCCATTGGGAGTTTTCATGGATGCACAAGCTTCTCAGAGTGTGTTGAAGGAGATGAGTAACTGCTAATGGAGTTAGATGTTCCTCCATATCATCAAACTAATATTATTAATCCTATCTTCTCTCTCACAAACAATAATATCAATTATTATTATTATAGGCTCTCTCTCTCTCTCTCTCTCTCTCTCTCTCTCTCCCTTGCACCCTCTTTACCTAGCCTATCTTTAATAGTGGGGAAACTCCAACATGCTACACTCCTTTATATAAGCCCACCAACAAGGATATCTCACATTTATAAACCCCCCACCACCCCCCCTTTTTTTTCTCTCTCTCCTACACACAACATTGTCATTTAGGTGGGGAAGAGAAAAGGGGTGATATGGAATAAATGAATTGTATAGGTTTTAGTTTCGAGTAATGTTATAATCTAAGAAAGAATTGTCATAATTTTTGAAAAAAAAAATAAGAATAATTGTGTAATCGATTTAATTTATTTATTAAGAGTGATCAACTTATATGTTATGTCATTGTGATAAATAAATTCAGACAAAAATTCTGACTCTCCAACATTAATTTTCTTTTAGTTTACCCTAAATATTTAGTTGGGCCCACCACCGATTTTCCATCTCCATCTCCTTAGAAGCCTAATTGTTTTTTTCCAATATTGAAAACAACCAACCTCACCCAAATTCATGAATCATCTATCAGCGGCAAAGGCCAAAACGTGTTAAATAATATTATAATATCATTATATTGTGGTTGCAAACAACATGATTTAATGAGTTACGTAGCTCCATGTCTTTGATCACTCCTATTAATTATTATTATCTTCCTATATAGCTTTTTCTCTCCTGAACCCCAGTACTCCTACAGCACCATCTCACTTTAATATATTAATTTCTTATAATTGATTTTTTTTTCTTCAATTGATTACCGTTCTGTTTTTCTGACATCTTTCTTAGGTATTATTAGCCTTTGTAGTACTCATGAATCCAGTACCATGAAGAACTTCCTAAACCACAACCATTTATTCAGCTCAACCAGAACACCACAATACCAAACACTCATAAATTTTGGCAGCTTATAATTAAATTTTATATCTGATTGAGTTTTTTTTTTTAAAATTATTATTTGATTTTTTTCTTCCTATTCGTATCGTAACTTTGTTTGGTTATGTGGTAGGCTGAGAAACAAGATAACGAAGTGGTGGCAGGATATGCTTAGGTGAAAGCGAAATAACATCATCATATGACTGTTTGGATACACTGTTACATCACAGTAACCCAGCGGCGACTAGCATGTGTATGTAATGTAATAACTGATGAGTAGCTTGTGACTAATGATAAGGTACATAATTAAATTGCACTACTAGCACTAAATAACAAAAAGCTTGTCCTTTTGTTTTTCAAGAGAAAAAAAAAATGATATAATTTTGTGCCCTATATATATATTTCTTGTGTTGAAATTAGTGGCATTGGTGATGCCACAAGGTGTAAATTGTGAGAGTCACAGCACTGAGGGTTGATGGGAATTTTTGTTGATATTAGGTAGGGGAATTGAATTGTACACCATTGTCACGATGAGACTAATTATAATAGCAAGTGTCATATATATAGTTTGTTGCAGTGTGTCAGACATTACATTAGTATTCCTAATATTTTTTTCTTCTTCTTCTTCTTTTAAAAGCAGAAAGAAAGACCTCAAAGATTAATTTTTGTTAACACAAACAAGAGAAAATGGATTAGTGGTTAATCTTAATCTCAATTTCACTATAACTTCTAAAAGCTGAATATCATACTACTTGATTAAAAAATATCCAGCATTATATATATTCTTCCTCAACCCCTGTTGCTGCATTGCTAGGGAAAGCATCGTCCTCTTTCTTTTTCTTTCCTTTTTTTTTCTTGTAAAAAAAATTATTATCTTGTTTTTCTTACTTATTTTTATATGAGCTACGTTATTTATATTCATAGTGTGAGATTCTATGTCAGTTTATCTAATAATGAGGTTAATATGTCATTGAATTCTCATTCAATGATAAATGATTAATGAATTTATACAATATCTCATATTACATAAGTATAATTAACATTTCTCTTCTTACGATATCCAAATAAAAAGTTGATGTAAAAAGTTATGCTAGTACATATATATGTCTCTTAAAATAAAAAATAATATAAAATAAAAGCATTGAATTAAGCAATAGTGGAAGCAACACATGGTACTCAAGGATTAGCAGTACCAACATTGAAAGGACAAGGTAAGGCAACACATGAATAAAATGAAACCAGCTAGAATGCAATATATATCTATATATATATATATATATATATATATATATATATATATAAAACCTGGTGAGCATTACATCCAACAAACATAAATCAATCATGGTGATGATGAAATGCAGAGAAAAATTCAAAGACACAATCTACATACTTGAATTTTTGAACACTCCACAAACTCACACGCATTCATTCTCTCTCTCTCTCTCTATGTGACTATGAGAAGAGACATGAGAGTAGTGATCGGCATCTCTTCCTTTCTTTCCACCCACCTGCTGCTGCAGCACTTGCCATCTCTGCTCTCAAAATTTACATAATGACTAAAAGGAGAACTCATTATAACTTTCATTTCCCTTTCCCTTTCCCTTGCTCTCTCTCTCTCTCTCTCTCTCTCTCTCTCTCTCTGTGACAAACATAAAATAAAGCCTTGACAGGACATTGTGCTCCTATCCCCTTTGACCAAGCATTTGAAAAATTAAATACTCTTCTCCATATAATAATAGCATTATTTGCTTGCTATAGCAACACCCCCCGGCCATTAATTTATTATTATTATTGAATTAGATTTGCTACCTAATAAACACAAGCAATTTATTATCTATCACCCTTCATTTGTTGACAGCGACACACATTGCTATCTCTCCATGATTTCCTAAACGGATTCTTACTGTACATGTAAATTGTACAACACAAATTGCTTTTGGGTGTCTGTCCTCCTGTGTGAGAGTTACAAAAGAAAAAATAAAAGAAGGTGGAGGGAGTGTAATTAATAATTTAGTTTTCATATTTTGACACATTCTTAGAGATTGATAATATCATTTGTACGTAAATAGTGGATATTTAACATAATCACTACAATCTGGGATATTTAAATAAATGGATTAAATAAAAATAAATCAAATGCTTAGTTTTAACCTAAAACTTTAAGAAATTAAGTCTATCCATATTCATTTAATTAATTCTTAACCCACGTGAGATTTCATTAATTAATCAGACTTGAAACCAAAACATATGTACCACCAATATATAATTTCTCGTGTTAGCGTTAAAATGTACTACTGAACATATATTTATTTTATGTTATTTTTTTGTTAACACACACACACATATGTATTAACAAAAAATTTTTGATATACACTTAAAAAAATCAAACTCTTAATTAAATATTTAATAAACTCAGTCATTTACTATTATCTTAGATTTTATTGATACGAAGCATATATGTATAATGCATGATGTACGATGCGATGCTATGTGGCAGAGAAAGTTAGGAGGAGCAGTGGAGGGTTGGGGAGAGTGTCTGAGAAGGGTGATGTGAGTAAAAGGGAAAGTGTGAGTGGCTGCAGGGAGCTACAAAACAAATTGAAATGAGCCTCCTTGGATTTTTATTCAAGATATGGCCTCTAGTGGGCATAATAATATATTGCTATTTTGTTCTTTTTTAGAAAAACAAAAAAGAAAAACTATTTCAAAATTGGACAATATTTAATATATTTATTTGGAGGGGAAGGGAATGGGGACTGACGGAGTTTGGTATGGAGGGAAGAAAAGAGTGTCACAATGATCTTGGTCAAGGAACAGGTGTTGAAACTGAAATGATATATGGCCCATCCCTTTCCTTCAATTAAAGGGATGTGGAATCTCTGCCCTCCCCATCCTTCCCAATGTTTACACACACATCAAATGAACTACTAACATTTAAGTCTTATTATTAGTAAGAGAATTTTATTAATTTGACTTGACCGTAAATATTTTGTAAGGTATCAAGTTTTTTTGATGAATACTATTTTTATTTATAAGACTCAAATTCAAGATCACCAATTAAAGAATTAATGTGTATGTACCTTTTTATTTATATATATTAAATTTAAATTAAAAAAAACTTTTTCTTTATTAAAAGAATATTTGAAACCATACAATTAATCAATTGGTGGAACAAGCGTGTGATTTCCATTATGTGTCTTTAGAAGCACATAAATTATTAATTAGGAGACAACAAAACATGTAGTATCTAGTAATGCATACTTCTAAGCAGGCAAGGATCTTACCTCCACCTCAAACTCATTGCACAATATATGTGTTATAGAATATAAATAGGGATGGGAGAAAAAGAGTGTGATTAGATATTGTTTTGGAATGTTTTTTGTGCATATTATAGGGTTATTATAGTTTAGGGTTAGGTTTATAGATTCTCCCCCACGGACCCCTTCCCCTTTTCTTTTGCCTTGAAAGAAGCAGACACATTATATATAAACCTCAGTTTACTTTGGCTTCGTAAGTAAAGGATGATAACCCTAACTGGCTATCCGTGATGTCTATCTATATCTAAATTTCAGCTTTTTTCTTGAAGTGATGAAATTTCTTATCCCTCCTTAACTAACTGATTTGTTTCTTTCTACCTTTAAATTCGATCAATATAATAGTAATAACCTTCTCACATTTCCCAACATCATCATTTGCTTATTTATAATTTATAATTCATCTCAATAGTAGTTTGTTTTTGGCCCTCAAATATACACAGCCGTACACGGATTTATATTATTTAAAGTAAGATTATTTATATTATTTAATGTGAGATCTCTCAATTTATTTTTTTAAGTGAGAGATTTTATTTTAGTAGACCTTTATCCCTCGTACACATGTATGTTTGCTACTAATATTACGAATATTTTATTACAATGTCCCTTGTTTATAAAATTTATTATCGAAATTCCACTATTTTAAAACATATTATCTAACTACGCCTGTTTTGAATAGCGTAGCAGAATAGCCAGCACAACAAGGACAAGTAGGAATCCCCAAACGAGCTGGCGCTTTTGATTATAAAACGCTAAATTGGTTGGCTAATTTTAAGTCAAAAGCGCCAAATCGTTTGGCGTTTTCAATATTAAATTGCTATTCTTTTGGCCAACTACAATTATAAATTTCCAGCCACAAGCATGATTTCACTAGAAAAAAAGTCTAATAGATTGGCGTGTTTGAGTACAATTAGCTTAACTAAACTAGGCCGCCCTATTCCTTCTCCACTTACCTCTTTTTTTTTTTTTTTTAGTCATCGAAGAAATGAAAATAATATTGAAGAATGTGTAGAGGAGAATCTGATAAATTTTTTCGTTGTATCATGTTATATTATGTCTTTGCCAATCTAAAAATAAGTTTAATTAGAAGAAAATATTTGATCAAAAATAAAATAATTATAAAATATTAAATTTATTAATTAATAAAATATAAATTAAAATTTTTATTTATAATAATTATATTTATTGCCAATATTCAATAATTGTTAATATTTATAATTTTAATTTATAAAAATAATTATTTATATTAATTATTTATATGTAAATTTAATATCATATTAAAAAATTTATGTATTAAATGTCATTATTTAATAAAATTATTATGCATAATTGTGTGTATATTAATTATTTATTAATTTATTGTAATAACTAATACATTATTTTATTACTGAATATTTACTTTTTATATTAAATATACTTTACTTAAAATAGATATTTAATTAATAAATACTATTATAATTTAATAAGTTAATTAGTTATCCTAATTATAGTTATTTTTTCTATTATATTATTTATTCATACTAGTTATTTTATTTTTTTATTAATATTTTTAATATTTGTTATATTATTTATTTTTATCTAATAAAATAAAATAAAATGATTTATAAGATGATCATGATAGATAAGTTTGTCCAATACGTTGATCGCATAAAACAACGGATAAAGTTATTATATATTTTATTAACTTATCATCATGTATTAACTTATACGGTGCGCCAAACAATCCTTGATGAAGGGGAGAAGAGATGGGGCAGACACCCAAAAGCGCTAATCTGTTAGATGTTTTCTGTATGAAATCATCTTTGTGATTGGTGATTTACAATTGTAGTTGGCAATAGGAATGGCGATTTAGTGTTGAAAACGCCAAAGGGTTTGGTGAATTTAAGCCAAAAATTGCCAAACGGTTTGACGTTTTTGAGTAAAAAATGTCAACTTGTTTGGCATTTCTTATGTAGCCTTGCTTTCTTAGCTAGCTAGTCATGCTGTCCAAAACAAGTGTAATTAGGTAATGTTTTAAAATAATGATATTTTGGTAATAAGTTTTGTAAACAGGGACATTATAATAGAGGATGCGACTAAAATTGGCATTAAGGTTCAAATGTCTTCATTTTTCTTTATTTATTTTCGCGTGTAAGGTTTCTTGGTTAACTTTGCTATTTGAACATATCAAAATATATTTACACCTTCGTCTCTTATAACACATTATGGAACCCACTTTATAAGGAGTGAGTCTCATGATTTATTGTGAAAGAGTGACAAAGAGTATGTACAATTAGCATTTCTCTTCTTGGTTGGCACTGTCAAGAGTTCGAGTTCAATTTATCTTTGAAGAAAGTTTGCAAAAATATTTCCTGGCTGGCTCATCATCATATAATGAAAATGGGACGATTATGGCTAAACCCTGAACATTAAACCCTCTGAACAGAGAGGAGCAAAAGTTTGATACAAGGCCTCAAAACAAACCAATCAAAAGCATATGTCTGGACCAAGGGAAAAATTTACATTGATAGAGATCCCTAATGAATTTTTGTCTAAAATACGCTCCGATTTTTTTTTTACAATCATATGGGCAGAGGTATTGAAATTGCCACAACAGGTGGTGATTTCAGTACCTTTAATTAAAAAAAAAACAAAGGTACTGAAATCACCATAATAAGTGGTGATTTCAGTACCTAATTTCTGAAATCGCCCCATTGTTTTGTGATTTCAAAATTTTGCCCCATATGAATTAAAAATTTTTACTCACCCATATTATGATAAACAATTAATTTGTATCCCATATGAATGTTAAAAACCCTGTACAAGGCTTCAAAACAAATCAATCAAAAAGATACAAAATGTAAACATCATTATATTGAAAATTCCTAACCAAGAACTCAGCACAAAGGGTTTCACGAAATAAAAAGAAAAAACACACGTTTAACGAGCCACATTAGGCAACCTGAAACAATCACGTCAATCTCTCAACAATCTCATCAACCTCTCATATAATCCCTAAATTATAAACCCTGCATAAACTCTTGAACTACTAATGAAGTTTTGTTTTTTCAGTTTAGGACAAAAAGATATCACGCTTGTAAATTACATGAAGTGCACATGCAATTTTCTAACCGAAATAGAGAACACTAAATGATTAGTGAATGATGAGGAATTTTTTTTTTTTTTTGAGAAAGAAGTTTACTAAAAGAAAAGAAGTGGGGAAATCATAGTAAAACTTGGCACTTTTTTTCATATTTGAAACCCTTTCACTATTGATTTTTGTAGCTGAAAGTGTTGTCTCCCTTAAATCGTATAAGACGGCCTTTATTACTATTTTATCTGAATGCAACGAGCTCTCCTCTGTTAGCTCGAACAAAAACAGACTAGAAGCACTCACTCACTCTGGTTACATATAAAGGTAGTGTGACCTATATAAAGGAAAAGAATTCAAATTAAAACTAGTGTGAATATAAAGATTGGGTGCCTTTATTGTCTCTGAAGGAGTCTGTGAGGTAGGAGAAAGAAATAGAAGAACATTAATGCTATGTGTATATCGGTTTTATTATCATCGTATATATACGTATGATACAGGCAACAACACCAAATGCACAAACATTTTTTACATACAGAACTAAATTAGATTGGATCTGCGACAATTAAATAGTGAAAAATAACTTTCACGCTCTCTCATGCTCCCCACTCACACTCTAAGCATGTAGACTCAATCGCTACCATGCACAAACATTTTAAAACAGATACACGAACTTTTGAACTAACATGTATAAACTTTTTAACAACCAGAAATAAATAATAAGATGAAAATGAAATTAAATGAAAACAAAAAATAAGAAAATTTTGATACTCACGTGCACAAACTTTTCTACATGCATGCACAAACTTTTGAGCAACTAGAAACAAAAAATATGACGCAAACAAAAACGAAAAATGAATATGAAGAAGAAAATTTTGATGGTCATGTGCACAAATTTTTGAATAATAATGCACAAATTTTTCTACACAAATGTACAAACTTTAACGACCAGAAAAATTGAAAAATTATACAAATGAATATGAAAATGAAAACTTTGAGATTCATAATGTCTTGCAAAAAAAAAGAAGAAAAAATGAACAAAAAAATTATATCAAAATAGTGTATGTGATAAATGAAGAAAAACAAAATAGCAAAACTGAATAAATGAAGGAAAAAAAAGTTTGTGATAAAATGAAAAAAAAAACAAAGAAGAAAAAAAATGAAGGAATATTGTGGGGGAAAAGAGAGAAAAAAATAGGAAAAGAAGAAGAGGAGCATGAGACAGTGAGGGAGAATGAGAGATAGGAGGGAGAAAATGTGCATTTAATGTGGTGGCAAAAAAAATAACGTACAAATATTTTTTTATAGAAAAATTGGGTGGCTTTGGCCAGAAAGAGTACGGCTATAGATGTATGTACTTGTTTAGTATCTTTAACATGCATGAGAATTATTTTAGATTTGTTGATCTTTATTTGTTAAAGGTGAGAAAATGTTGAAATTTAAATTATGAAGGATTTAGCAAGGGTCAAGCGAAATAAATTTGGTGAAATTTTTGAAATTTTAAATTGGAAAATTTTAATGGGGTCAAGCAGAATATGTTTAGTGAAATCTGAAATTTAAATTAGAAACGATTTAATTGATCAAGTGGATAGGTTTAGGGAAAATGGTTTGGGTAGGAAATTTTCCTGAAAAGTAATGGCGAGAACACAAATCTAAAAATATAATTAATATAAATTATTATTATTTAACAAGAATATAAAGTGAAAATTTTACTTTAGAGGATAAAATGAAGGCTCATTTGGCAAACTTGATAGAATAAGGCCCGATGGAATTAGACCCTAGCATCACGTAATACCCTAGCATCTGAAGTAGAACCTTCACAACCCTGCAACGCATATAAATTTCATATCTTGGATACTCCTAAGACATTTGTTGTAATTTCACCATTTTGATTTCGATATCTCGATTTGTCGCTTTAGGAACATTAACCTCAAACCCTTATTAGTTTATACATCAAACCCTTATTAGGCCTATTCAAGTCTCCTGATTAAGTTATCCATCAAAATGATGTATAAGGGGTCATTAATGCATAGCCTTATACGGCACACCAAACATACCCTAAAGTAAAATCTTCACATATTTTTTCATTATCATTATTAGGTACATGCAAATATTATCAAATATATGGAGAAAATACAATCATGTGGTAATAATAAATGTACAATCCTTACACCACAAAAATTAACACTTGTATATATCACACATTACAAAATAAAGTAGAAAAAAAAATTATCAAACACATAAACGAGAATTATTAAACACATGTGTGTTTATATATGCACACACAAAGCATGGAAACAAACATTATTAAACACATAAATGAATAATATTAAACATACGTTTGTGTCCATGCACGCATAAATGTTAAGTGACAATGTTTATTTTTCTATTTTATAATGTTTGTTTTTCTATGTGAATGTACACAAATGTCAATTTTTTAGATACACAAGTAATATTGTTTATGAATGTAAGATCTCTTGTTTTACTCTTTATTATTGGATATCGATGAGGCACAATTTTTCCTACCGCGACACATAAAATTTTCTATTTCTACTTTTTTAGCGAGTGTCCTAAAATGGTTTATTAGAAAAACTCTATACATAATGTTATTATTTTAATTTTAATCATCGGTATTTTATAGACCTTTGATCCACAAATACATCTGATTCAAAAAATTGAATTGCTCATTTAAAGGAACGTATTCAGTCAAAATAAACTATAATTTATGTATAAATAAATTTGTAATTACAAATGATAGTGTGGATGTATAAATAAAAACCTTCAACCATTTAGATGCATGATTGATAGGGCAGATTTCAATTTGAAATATATCCAATATTNATATATATATATATAATGTACTAGATTTTTCTGATCAGACCTAGCAATCAATAATTTTGGTGTTAGGTGGATTTGAATGTTAGAGCACACATACCCTTTATATTTTGTCTTAGTTATTGGAGTTACAACCAACAAATGTTGGTGGAAAGCTGTAAACATGAAGTGGAAAGCATACCCCATTGTGAAGGGTCGAGCTGGATGCCATCACTTAACGACTTTCAATGAATCACAATATACAAAGTGTAGTGTACCTTAAAATTAAAGCGTATAAAATAAATTAAAGACATTTCATTTTATTTTACCTTAATATACATTGTTGTAGCTTATTATCAAAAGTTTTGGTGAATTTAGAATATTATTTTGATGTACTCTCACACCCAACTAATTGTAAACTTTTATTTATAGTAATTTTTTTATGCTATTTTATTTATAGTACTAAATTTTAACAATAACGTAACATATAAATCATAAAATATGCTTTGAAAACTAATTAATTAACTCATAAATAGACCTTTAACTAATTAATTCTTTCTTCTCAACACGATAGTCTTCTTATTTATTTTCTGGCGCGGAAAAAAAAAACCTTTAACATGCTTAGGCCCTTCCCAAATAGTAATGTCAAGTTAGAAGCTAATACAAATTACTTTAAAAAATGTTTTGTATATTTTAATTTATACATACACATCTGATTTCAATAAATTTCACCTAATGGTGTTAGTAGAGTTCTAACATGATGATCATTCTTTAATCCGAGACATAAAAGAAAACATATTTATATTAGTAGGAAGTATGTTATTTTTTTTTTTTAAATAAGAGCAATTAGTTTAATTTGTCATGAAAAGTCATTATTCTATGAATTTAAAGAACTTAATGAAATTATCATTCTTGCAATTAGTTTATTATAACAACATTATTTTAAATTTCAAACAAACACGATTATTTTTTTATTAATAAGTATGCTCTGCTAAGGGTTCGCTAGCTCTTATTCTACCAAGTAGTTCTCCTTACATTGCGCAGTGGTTCTCTTTGTACATTTTCCTCTATGGTTGCACATAGAGCTGTAAAACGGGCTAGTTCAACCCGTTAAATCCAGTTCGTTGGGTTAAATGGGTCATGTCTACACGGGTTTTTACTATTTGCGGGAGCAGATTTTATATATTTAGTCTGTCCATTTAATGCAGGTAAACGAGTTAATCTACGAGTTACACCTAACACTAAACAGACCAATTTGGCTCTTAGATTAAATGGGTCAAGCTAAACGGGGTTGGATCTAATGGGCTTTTACTGTTTGTGGGTTAGATTTAATGCGATTGATCTTCCATTAGACCGGGTGAAAGGACTGAGCTCATTTTGATAGCCCTAATTGCACACTTGTTAATTCATCCAAACCATACCTCTATTCAACTTCCAAACACCGAGACATCGTTGCCCTCCGTGCAATTGGTGCCTCACACACACTAAGCCATCGGCCACTAGACGGTCGCCAACAACCCTTCCATTTATTATTCTCACAACAATTAATCTCCCACAACCTCGCCATCACTGCATGTCGTCGTCAGTTTCCTTGCAACATTGCCCCCTACAACGCGGGCCTCCCTTCCAGTCACCATCGAAAATCATCTCCTACTTTGACTGTTGTATTGTCGTGAACACCCATCAACCGCGGTTTAGTCGAGTTGCAGCCCCTTTGCAATGTCCATAGCCTTCGAAATCTCAAGGACCCATATCATCAAACTCAAGAACAATTATGGAGGAGGAAGGAATGCAGGGAAGTAACGAAGATGATAAAGATGGTAACGAGAGACTAGAGCTCAATGAAATGCCAACTAAAGAGTATTAGATGATCAACTTAAATTTGGCCTCTTTGATGCCTAAACATTCTGTTGACAAAGTTGAAGACTACACGTCGTCGCTTGTGATCTCAATGATGAGAAGATTCAATTGAAAAGTTTAAGAGGCTCAAAAAAAATTACCTCGGTTCCTCGTCCATTATTTATTCTTCTTTCTTTTAGTAATTTTCTTAACATGACATGTGCTATCTAAGAGAACCCCACTTTGTACTCTTGGTTTTAGTTTTAGTCCTCGAGATTGTAGTTATTTGGTTCTTTGAACTCTTCATGTAATGATTTTTGGAATGAAAAAAATAAAAATAAAATTGTTAGGAGATATTCCTAACCTCTATAAGAGGGCCTTCAATCCGGTCAGACCTAGTTAATTGAGTTTTTGGTAATAGAGAGTTTGAATGTCAGTAATTTAATTTTTAAAAAAAGAAACACGAGCAAATACGATAACAAACTAATTAAGAAACATATATTGAACACTTATAAGAAATTCACAAAAGTCCAATGAAGTGTAACGTGGAGAGGAAAATAATATGGTCAAATGTAATAAAAAGTCATCTAATTGGTAGCTTTTTTTCCAATAGAGAAAACATCCAAAGGGCATCACGTGAAGCATTAGATTGCAAGTCGCAATCTTTGGCCAAGAAAAAGCTTTGCCTACCCACTATAGAAGCCATCTACAACCCAAATGAAAAAGAGCAACATAGCCACTTCGCTTATGTTACCATCACGGTTATCAGTTTCCTTAACTTTTCATCCTTGTAGTAACTGATCCCTCAATTTCAAATAAATAAATAAAAAGAGAAAAAGGAAAAAAAATATAAAAATTGTGGAGTCATATTTCCCACAGCATATACATGGGATATTTTTCACTTACACAGTACACATGGTACACTTATGTCCAATATGGAGGGTTATGCTTCAACTTTGAGACTTCCAATCTCTATATATGCCTTTCAATTTGGCCACACCTCCATGTCATGACAACACCATTTGATAGAAAAAGAAACCCTCTATGCTTATGTTAGTCAAACAGAAAGTGATTGATCAAAGCATTTCGGTAACATATAACAAGTAGCAATGTATCACTATTTGTCAAGCAAATGGGATATGATCTAGTCATCTAGATCTCATGATGTTGATAAAAAGTCCTTCCTCATTTGATGTTAATGTGATACAGGTGTATTATGCTCGATTCTGATCAAATTTCACTTTCTTCAAGGCTCAAAAATATTAGGGTTTGCACTAACAAATTATTGGATGAATGGTGTAAACAATTTAGTTGTTTGGTAAGAATGAGGATACAAGTCTAATTTTTAAAAAAATGCACTATAGTAACTTTTAATGTTCCATTTTCTAAAGTTGTGAGAACAATGTCTTTCACAATTTTTGTTAATAAAATAAATATATTAGAGTTTGTTTGATTTTTTTTCCTAATTTTTTTAGCCTATTTCTTATTTTATTTTTATTTTTTACTATCTCTATCTCTTTCTCAAAATCTTAGAAATGAAAATAGAAACAGAAAATAAACTAACCCTAAATTTAATTTCCTCTATCCCACTCATCACCCTCCTTTAGTTAGCACTAGCATGCATACACTCACAAATTTTGTAAGTATACAAATTTATGTGACCCATCATTGTCCCATTTGTTGGACCAACTAGGACAGAAACTAGTTGGATAATTATAACTAGGTCAGGTCCACCTCTAGGCTGTAATTTTGACCTTTAACTAAAACACGCTTAGTTGCTCCATCCCCATGAAACATATGCTGCCACCCATTGTTGTTTCAAATAATTGGCATTTTTTGTCAAATANATACATATACATATATATATATATATATATATATATATATAATTGTGTTTGTGTCTCTTTAGTCACAAGACCTTTCAATTTGATTAATTTTTCTCCTTTCTTCTAAAACGTGTGTCTAGGAGACCATATAAACTAATTGGATTGTGTCTAGGTTTGAGGTACGGAAACAAGAAAACATTTGGGGAGGACGTTGTATTAGAATCTAATTAATGCATAATAAATGGTAAGATCATATACATTGACTATTACGTTAGATAGCCTAATGATTAATGGAGTTCTTAATTAGTCATATCATGAAAAGTTGACAATTAGTTTGACTAATGATTTGATATATATTGAGTATTGCTTAATTAGATATATATGAAGTCCAAGTAAGATGGGAAATGATTGTAAGTCTTGAGGGGGTGGGGAGCTCTTTGATGATGGTGATAGCTTTCTTTAGCCAACAGGGAACTGAAAATGACTTACAATGATAGAGAGATGGAATAGGCATCTAGTGCTGTGGTTGAGGACAACATGACTGAGATATGTGGGGTATACCAAGCGATAGAGACATTTGAACTAGCATTCACACACATATATAACACTTGTAATATTTTATAAGACATCTTTTTATATATATATATATATATATATATATATATATATATATATAGATAAATAAAAGATGTTTTCTTATACAATAATACATTAATACATTAATTGAGAGTGAATTTTAATTTTTTTTCCTCAATCAATATTTAAGGAACATTGCAAAGTGTTTCTTTTAAAATGTTTATATGCGTAAATATCATTACTCTTTGCAGAAAGTGTCTCTTCCTCATTGTTTCCTCTATATAAAATGGAGGCTGACACACACCAAAACGTCGTTAATTTCAATGTGCGATCAAATAATAATTTATAAAGCTAAATTAACCCCAAAAACGTAGTAAAGGGGGCTAACCTAGGTCGTCTCTCAAGGAAGCAATTAGAACCAATTAAAAGTTACACTAAATTGGGGGG